>JAACYV020017792.1:0-30893 GCA_009936425.2 Chrysaora fuscescens
ATGTATGATTAGCACAATCTTATCCCCACAGTACTGCACACCCCCCACAGTACTCAAAGATATACCCCAACAGTACTCATGATATACCCCCACAGTACTGAACATCCCCCACAGTACTTAAAGATGCCTCCTCACAGTACTGAACATCCCCCACAGTACTCAGGGATGCCTCCCCAAATAAATCATGATGCCTCCCCACAGTAGTGAACATCCCCCACAGTACTCAGGGATGCCTCCCCAAATAAATCATGATGCCTCCTCACAGTACTGAACATCCCCCACAGTACTCAGGGATGCCTCCCCAAATAAATCATGATGCCTCCCCACAGTAGTGAACATCCCCCACAGTACTGCACACACGTTGTATGGGGTGATTAACCTCTTGAAGAATTCCACTTGGTACTTCTCGACTTTGGATGGTTGCTTTTAAGTTAGAATGGAGCTTACTTGTTTCACAATTCCAGTTAATATACCAATGCTGCTTCAAACCCCGTTTTTGAGGAAGCATGTAAACGTTGTCAAGATAAAATAGATAGCCATATCGATGTTTCTTGTTTGTTTTCATCTTTCTCGCAAACGCCGTAGATTACGACCCACTTATAAGTGCACTGCGCCTATATCCGGATGAACGCGCACGCGCCTTTAAATGCTCCTCTATGCGAGGTAATAGGGTTTCTATCTTGGTTGTTTCTAAAAGATTACGAAGAACTGTCTGAAAAATGTTTATTTAATGTTTCTGTCTCTAGATGTGATTTCAGTTATTCAATATCTATTTTCTGATATTACTTTTCTTTCTTGGGCAGTCCACGTTTCGGTGTCTTTTTTTGAATTTCCACACAATTTGCAGTTTAGTTTGGCCGTTTTTGCTTGTCGATCTTTACTTGCTTGTGTTTCCACTGAAGGAAAGTCATGTGATTATGGTACAAGGACCAAAGAGTAAAATGGTTAGCATCTAGAAAAAGTACAATATGTACACCTCACAATCATTTTGAATCCCCGACAGTTAGAAGAGATGAATAGAAATCGCTGTGAATGTATTAATTGGTTCATACAAATGACCATATTCTAAAACAGATTATTGCAAATATGACATGCAGCACTTATACCCGGTAACCCCGGTTTGCATTATTCAGCAGTAGTGTGTGGTGTAGCAAGGGGGAGTAATGTTTAAACAAATCAGCGGCTTTGTTGATAATGGGCCATTAGCCAATCAAAGTGCTTGAAAGACAATATAATTGTGTCTAGAAGCTGGTCATGGCAACCATCGAGCAGCCAAGCCGTGAGAAATTGCTTATCCAATTCCGGTTTTTTGCAAGCGCTACTTTAACCTAGAAAATCCAAACAAATTTTTTACACAGAAAAAGATTTACTTTAGATATCTACCGCGCGCATTTTCGAATTTTCCACTAATACTGGAGCAATAGCTGGCTAAAATCAGACACATTTTCTCCCGTGCCCGCCTCTTTTAAGCCTGTTGGTCAACTGTTTGGCTAATGGAGTTTTTTTTAGAAAATTACTTTTGTTGTATTTTAAACTTGCTTATATTATAGAGCTTTCCCACTTAATTACGGTTGTACAGAAGTATTGCTAAAATATGCCTCAGAGTAGACAAACAAGATTAGGCAGATCATGAGGCAGCAAGAATTGAAAAATGTTTACATTATTTTGAATTCTGTGTTTGGTAGACTAAGTTGAAAACGTTTTCTGTAGGTCAGTGCTTCATCGGGTATGAATATATGAAACTCAAATATTTTAAGTAAGGGCATTTGGTGATTATTTATAACTTCAGAGTGTAATAAAATAGCTTTTCCTTACCTACAATGGATTCCAAGTCATGCGAAACCAATCATCTTTGATGCAAAGTGATTTGCAGCAGAATGAAAACCCTCAATGCTACTTGTTTGAGCCACATCAGACGCTTGTTTGATCCCGCTGATGATTCCTGGTTTCTGTTATAAAACTTTTGTCAAAAAATGATAAAATAAAGGAAACAAAACACCAGTCACATTGTGATGTTCTCTTGGTGTGGATTTGTTGTTGGTGGCCTGGCCCTAGAATGGTCGCCAGCAGCTGGTTCCTGCTGGGCCGTTACAGGAGTTTGGATTGTTAGAACCACCCCAACTTCAAGGTCGTCTTTTTTTTAAGGTAACCTTATTCTGGCCTCCATATCCAGGTAAGGAAACTTTCGGTCCTCAAAGTCCTCCACCTTTAAGTGTTCAGAACAAATCAGAAAGTATTTCGATGGCTTCCATTTGACTCGCTTTGTCCTAACAAAATCGACCAGCAACTTTGTTCATTGTTTTTCAACTGGTATCTCGTCCACGAAAAATGGAATTTTATGCAGAAAATTTCCCTTTTCTTTGCATTCTTTTTTGTTTGCATTTTTACAGCCGTGAACAACAAAGCAATCAGACATTTTAGTTTCTTGTCCAGAAAAATAACAGCTGCTAGCCGGTACTCCAAATAAAAATCTGGCTTTTCTCTTCCGGCATCTACGTCATCAATTGTGCCAAGTCCTGCGCTATACTTATTTCAGAAGCAACACGGTGAGGGTACTTTGCAACCTCACAATTTTCTATTAGCTGCCACAAAGTTTGTGTCTACTAGCACTTTAAGAGAAGCTTATAATTCTATAGGTGTCTTGGCTAGAAAGTTTTGGTAAAGATAGGTATTGTTCAAGATAAGCAATATTATGCCAGGAATGCCATCGAGTAGCTAGCCGGTAGTGATGGTAGTGTAAATTTTCTATTCGGTACATGAAGCGTTTCTGAAACGAAATGATATGCAGCGTACTGTCATCACTTTATCAGTTCAAAGATAAAAAACTTAATGGATATTCTCTGCTTTTTAATGTAATTTCGTTGTTGTAAAATTTATTGTCTTCTCTAACTTCATATTACAATTGTTTGCTAGGATTGTTTTTGGAGAGAAAGGGTATCCGGATCTCACACTAATGCACATGATATGCGAGAATACAGTACAGGGGTAGGAATTTAACCTCGATATTATTTCACTGGATCTAGCTATCTTTCCTGTTTTTGTGGAAATTCACTCCCTTTGAAATAGAATTGAAGTGTAAAAAAGCATCCTTCAATAAAAGCCTCAAAACCTGATTGATTAATACAAATATGTGTAATAAAACTCATATGTAAATTAATTAATCTAATAAATATCTTGCACCAATTTTCATGATTAGTTTTTATTTCATCAATCATATTCCTTATTTGATTTCATTGGTATTTTTCTCTTAATTTTCCAGTCCCGTCAGCTTACTGATATAAATATATTTGAATTTTGATAATTCGTTTTCACATAAATGAATAGTTAACTGGAATCATATCACAGGGATATAAAAGTGATACCTGGCACGAAAGCTCGATTCCTTAGTAAATGTATTAATTGATGATATATATATATAATTTTTATATGTGTCCATAAAATCTATATAATTTGTATAAACTATGGATGTATACATATGTATAGATGTATGTTTTATTGGTGGTTTTAAATATTTTTCTAACCTAATGAATAATGTTTTCAATTTGAATTGGGCCTGTATAATGGAGTTCATCGAATTTGCCCGCAGTCCAGGTCTATTATTATCATTCGATAGATTCTGTAGTTATTATTTCTAGGTTCAAGATGTTAGCAGCTGTTAGGCGTCCTTTGTTCTCGTTTTTTATCATTTTAAACCCAGGAATTATTTATTAGTAATGACTTTTTTAATCAGTGAAAATTACAGAAAACTTCATTCTCAAGGCTGATTTGAATTATTCAATTCCACTATGAAATAATATGAATTGGAATACAGTGTTAAAATCTGGAAAGGTAGTCAAATATATATTTGCTTGTTATTTCCCCATATAATTTGGCTAATCTTATCTATTAATTTTGTTGATTTTAGTTTCGTTATGTGTGTGTAATTCTCCGTAATGTATTTAAGTGTTCTTTGAGTAGATTGGACTGTTTTATTGCTTGTGAATGTGTTTTTTAATGCTGATCATTACTAGGGCGTCCTAATCCGCTATAAACAAAACAGTTCTGTTCATGTAGTGTATGTAGTATGGTAGGTATTCAAGTTTTGAATGTTTCTGGAGAAAGTATCACATTTTCATGTTGCTTTACAGAATAGAGGAGAAAAGGGAACATCAGTCAAGAAGAAGTTATTATGCTCTCCATCAAGGAGAGATTATAAACTACCAGACTATCCAAAGGACCCAGAGCCAAGCAAAACATTGGATATGAGCAACATAGTGTAAGTTAACCAAAATATCATTGTTTATTTAACAAATCATCAAATCTATTTTGCCGGGAATGGCCTCTTTTACGTTTTAGGAAAGTAGCTTCAGAAGCGAGTACAAATTAATAAATAGTTCTCCAGTGTTTTGTTCCAAATAGTTCCCTATGTTTTTCTAAGTTTTAAGAGCCTAAGCTGCTTGAATGTGCCATTTATCAGCTATGTTCCTATATAGTTATATCCTAATTGAACTTCTGCGAAGATACAACGAGTTTTAACCGACCTGACTCTACCACCGCTAATAAAAGCCCTACGCTTCCTCAATTGCAGCAATCATGCAAGTGTGTCAATACATTCGTTATCGACTGCTTTACCATTCGAGGCAGCAACAAGCTTTCACAAACAATAGAATATGTTGGATGATAGTTAAACGCGTCCACTTTTCAAGCGAGTTTCCAATTTGTCGAAAGAGCAAAATTCGATCCACTTTTCGTGTTTACACTCTCCAAATTTTAGCAATTCAGCTTATTGAATCAAATTAAGTTATTCTAGATGCTCTTATTTTCGCAGCAAAAACTTCAGACTTTTGAACATGACCCCCCAGTTCTGAATCTACTACGAATGAAGCTCTATTTTGAGATTTTTTCATCCGAATTTCATCCCCAGTTACACAGGAACTGATCCACCTGGGCCGGGATCAGATCCCAAACTGGCTCGTTACACTCATTTTAACTTTTACACGGGACCTCATTGATCCGATCCCATTTTGATCCGTTATCCGTAACCAGATGCGACCGCTAATGGAAGTGATCCCATTTGTACCCGATCCAATTATGGTCTCGTGTAAACAGTTGGCGTTGGATCAAAACTGGTACTAATGGAGGAGGTTATTACGATAATCGTGAAAAATGTAATACCAGCACGAAACTTGGTAGACATTGGCAGTTTGATACGCTAAAAAGAATAGGACGAGGAAACAAGCTGAAAAATGCCCCCTTGTGCTATTTTAGCACTGGTGTAAGCCTGGTTCTCATATGTCGCAGACCGTCGGCGATCATGGTCTTGCTACGTCTGCGATGTATGAGAACATGAATTTTGAATGATCGCCGATGAACCAAAAAAGTTTGTTTCTTGCGATGGTCGGCGTCATGTCTGGGTTCCAATCCTCTATTTCTACGAAAAAGCATGCGCAACCCCACTATCTCTTCTCGATTAAAATGGCGGAACTGGAAGACTCGAACTTGTTGCAAGAAAACACAAAATCTGTATGTGATGTACAGTTCATGGAAGAGATTCGGAAATATGAAGCGATTTACAACAAATCGTGTAAAGGCTTTCAAGATAAGTGAGTGAAAGCCAACTGCTGGAATATCTCAAACCAAAAATCTTCTAGGTATAGATTTTAAAATCATTGCGGACAATTAGCATATGTTAACGCTTCGTCGGCGATGATCGCATTTTGCTGCACATTTTGATAGCAGCTCGAAACTTGGTAGATATGGGCAATTTGATACACTGAGAACAGATCAGACAAATCATTTCTGACGATATAAACTTCAAATTATTTAAAGATTTTGATAAAAAGAAGCAAACATCAACCTCATCAACGAAACTTTTAACAAAGTGCGCTTATTATCACAAAATCACCTGCTACAAGAATCGGTTAAACTCACAACCAAGAAACTACCTTTCATTATACCGTTCAACACCAATATAGTGGCAATTGGTCCAATTTTACAACGACACTAGCATTTTCCTGAAGAGGATGATGAACTAGCAGCCAATGAACACTCGTTCTACATTAAAAAGAAACCAAAATATAAGGGACATGCTATTGCACACAAATATCTGTTCATAAAAACAGCCCTGAGTTAAGACTCCTGAATATATGTACTATAATAACAACAACAGTAACATTTATTGTTGTGTCATTTTTATTCACCCTATCCTAATTGCGCGAACCTCTTCAAATCTAATACCACTCTACACCAGTTATCATATGTCACAATTTCTTCTTACTATCATATCTTGTAATTTTATACGACAATTCTCATTTTTGGGCCTGTGATCATATAGCGTTCTGTTATTCAGTCCATGAAACGCTGATCACAGGTAAACAGCTGATGAATCGTCCTTTTCAGCAGTTATTTTCCCTTTCCAAATTCCTTTATCAACATACAGATAAGCTTGTGTGCGCTCAGGCCTAATACGCAGACTTTTGCATGCTCGCGCCTGTTTTGTTTTTGCAGACCTGGTTTTTATTGTTGGTTTGCACACTACTCCTATTTTTCTTATTTTCACCTTAATTTTGTTGTATTCAATATCTCTACTAAGTTTAATGCTGGTAACACAAAGTTTTACGATAATGATTGGACCTAGCACCCCAGGTATGGAACCTAGTACCCCAGTCTAAAAATATCACATTTTTCAGGTCTTGCCAACATCTCTTCTCTTTTAGCATTTCAATCTGCCCACTTCTTCCAAGGTTCATTCTGGTATCACAATTTGCAGCAAAGTCATTACAACATCCTAATTAGAGGCCTGGAATCTAGTACCCCTGTCTAAAAGTAGCAAAAGGGGACATTTTTCAGCTTGTTTCCATATCCTTTTCTTTTCAGCGTGTCAAACTGTCCATCTCTTTCAAATTTCATGCTGGTTTGCGTCATGAATTTACATAATATAACATAAGAAATCACACTGTGCTCACATGATTTGTTTGTTTAATTGAGCAAATGAATTGGAATAGGTTATGTCAAATGCTCTCTATTCTTTACAGTCTTCCGCCTCTTGGACACCACGTATTGTATTTTCAGAATTTTTTGCAAACATCTATTCTTTAACTACAAGGCCCCTAGACCCAAACATTTTTATTACATATTGTGATGAAATCAGACCTTATGAGAACGATGTCGTTGTTATTTTTTCCATATCTCGAAATTTTTTCTCGATATAAGCATTTGTATATTGGTAGTTGAATTGGATTATTTTCCCAAATTCTCAAAAAGCTTTCGAAAGGTCTTCGGTTTGACGTCACGCAACTCTCCTCATAATTTCACCAACTCTCGGTAAAATAATCGTTCACTGCCGCGGCCTTGCGTTGTGGAAAACATCAAAGATAGCTGATCAATCTAGTAGTGGCAGCATCAATTCGGGTAGTTTTGAATCAAATCTATGCATCAGGATGTCTGAGTTCGGAATCTTTGTCAGAAAATTCCTATGCATTTTGAAGCCCTGCAGATATTTTGGTACATAAGCCTACAGACACTGTTTTACCGTACCAATTTGGGCCTGAGTGTCTGGTAGAGCAGTTGCAAGAGTTGGAGCTCGAAGATGTTATAGACAGAGGAAACGAATATGAATACATAATTCTAGATTTGTCGTGGTGAGTTTTCTTGGACTTTTACAAAAAAAAATCAACTGTGGTTTGGTAAAGCCAAATTTAATTTGACTGCATTTGGATTTTGTTGACAATTATTGCTCAAACAAGGGCAATCAGTCCAATACCTCAGATTTGGAATTTCACAGCTAAACAAACTACAGCCTAACTAAGCTATACTAGAAATCTTGTTTCTGTGTCAATTGTATTCTTCTATACTTTGAAATCCAAAACTATATTTTGAGGTTGACTGCCTAAGATTGCACAGACACTAATGAGACCTCAGAAATGGAATGCCTATGCTAACAAGTTTAGCTGCTTGTCTGCTTATCATTACGTATTTCGATTTTACATTCTATATTCATATTTCTTGAAATGTTCTCTAAATGTCCCTTTCTATTGCTTCCGGGACAGTTGTTTTAATTTTCTATGGTTGAGACCAAAGACAATGAATACTGCTGGAAGTTAATAAAATGTTTCTGCGTATAAATTTTTGGATTTTTCAAGATGTAAATTAGTTGTAATATAAGTGTAATATATTACATACTTTTTCTCTGAATAATCTAATCAAATCTAATGCTATTTTTAATATCACATCAATTTCCTGCTTTTATTGCGTACATTTACTTTTGATAATATTTGGGCATAGCCTAGCTAAACACTATTCATGTATTCAGTACTAGGTGCATTTTTAGATTCACAATTTTCCATTAATGAATTTGGTGGATTCCATAATTCAAACTGATTATGTGTTGTATATTCACATTTTGTAAAATAAGCAGATAACAAAAGTTAAGTACTGTCTAGTTCATTGCATTGGCTTGTCTTTGGTATAAATTCTTCAGCATCGTGGTTTTAAGTCGTCTGGTGCCACATCTCAAATTTTCTCAAGTTTTCAAAAGAAATCCGCGTTCAAATGGCTACAAATATGATCATTGCTGGTGTACTTAGTTTGAAGGTTTTCATTTCTATCGAAGTCAACCCAAGCTGACCGATCGGCCTTACCGAGCTGCGCGAATTGCACAGCAACACTTTTTATTTCGCCTTTTCATGTTCAAAACTCAAAATGCAACTTTTTTCTGTCCCAAAATTTGTTGATATTTGTGTTCTTAACGTAGTTCGCGCGCTAACGGACATTGAATGAAGCCAGTAAAATGCTTCCAATTTACCCTTAAATTCATCCGCTAGAGTTTCTCGCACGCTGATAACTAGTTTAGCCAGTAAGATCTAGCCTTGGTATACTTTGGTTCTTAATCGGCGTTACTTTATAAACAATTAAATGTGATCAATCTTATTTTTATTAGTTGGTTGCATTGTTCCAGTTAAACCTCAATATTTGGATGTTCTCCTCCCCTGGAGGATATTTTGTATAAGATTCATCACCTTCGCCAAACCCTTTTTTCTATAACCTTCTGATTTTCACCTTTCGGGTTTACTAATTAATTTGATATTTCTTGAGGTCCAGTTACAAAACACCCACCGCAAGAACAATCATCACCATAAAGCCTATTTAAAATGTATCTGTCGTGCTGGCTTTCTGATTCGAATTGAGCGAACTCAATTGTTAGCTTCCAATCATCCACAACTGTAGTTAAAATTATTCGCCTCAGCCCACGACACAGGAACTCTGCTGAGCAAAGTCGATGACCCTTGTAGCTGCGCCGAGGCGCGCTAGAATACACTTACTTTCGTATGTTAGTGGCATTTTTAAAGTGTTTTCGTGTGTCGCTCGCATTACATTGATGGTGAAAGTTCGAAGCTACTAAAAATTGTAGTTTCATTGTATCGTAGGCGTGCAAAATGGCGTACCAGTTTTGGCATCTAAAAACATTTTGTTTATCTTTCCAGCCCTGCCATTCCGGCTGACCTAATGTCACCTGTCAGTCCTGGGAGCCAACTGTTTGATACCCTTACAAGCCCAAATGGTACCCTATGCTTCAATATTTTCCAAGAAGAATCCAGTAAAGTAATATCACAAGAGTCAATTACAAGGTATTTGAAAGCTATGTATTTCTTTTTGATAATATAGCAATTGGTTTCTTAGGTGAAGGTAACGTTTGACTGAAACATAACTTGTTCATCACTGAACCGGTCTTTCTCTAGATGCAAGCCAAGAACAAAATATGCCATGCAAAAAAATTTCAGTCTTAATTTCTCGCTTTTCTTTTAAGAAATATTAATCCAAATTTATGAAAATAAAATATACATACACTAGATGGTGCTAAACGTATCAATCACAACCCTTCATCAGAAATGGAAAAAATACGATACGGAGAGCGGTTAAGTATAAGAGGTCGGAAACCTGACTGAATTCCTTTCACGCTTACCTATAATCCTCTTTATTTGTTAATCAAAAGATGTTAGCTGCAAAAACTACCAAATGCTAGTAGATAATCAGACACAAGTTACATTTCTACTGCACCGTCTCTCATGGTCTTTTGACATGACCCAAACCTAAGTGAAGCTTTAATGAAGATATATCTTCCTAAAGATAGGAGATTTTTGTATTTCACTCACCATTTCGTTTGTTTACAAATCTATGTAGCAAATCAGGGGGCAGAATTGTGATAAAACCATCTGATAAAACCTGTGTGGCTTAGATTGCTGATGTCTAAAAGTAATACGAACTTTGCCTCTGTTTTTGTCTTTTGAACTGTTTCAAGTGTGTGGAATGCAGAATATTGGAGGCACTTGCTGGCAACTGAACACTCGTTTTGGGGAACATATGTGAAATTTTGACCATTAAATACATGAAAAAGCAGACAATGCTTAAAATGCTGACAGTCATTTTGATATACTAAGACACAGGAACACAGACATTTCCATAGTTTGTTTAAAACTGCTCGTTATTTACAATAAGCAAAGACAGATTTTGAAAACTTTTAATATTTACAATGTGGTTTGGTAATTTTTACTTTGCACTTTTTGCAAACAGTCTTAATAAGCAATTTTTGTTTTCCTTTTAATTCATCCAATTTTAATTAATAAGGCATTTAATTCTTGTAGTAATATTGTTCTCCTTCGCAGCTTTCATATCACTGTAGTTTTGTGCCTTTTCCACTATATCTCTCGAACTTCTGATATCTTCCACTTAACTGGCTTGCGCATTTTGGTTTTCTTCACTACCGATTCTATTATGTCATTGGTTTCTTAGAATTCATAAGTGGCCGTTTGCTCTATGATACCAGAGAAGATGGGTTTATCCACTTTCTATTTTTTCTCCAGATTCTTGTTGAAATTGCCTTTGGCGCAATATTTTACTCAAAATAGAAAAGGAGTTATATATACTCTATAGACTCGTACTTGAAATTATGTTTATTATAATTTCAAAAATTTGAGATATATTTTGATGTTGATGATTCGTTTAACCAAGAAGTATTGATAGCTATTTCAAACAGATCAAATTCTAGTCTCACAGTGCAAAGTAGCTACCACGCTTATAAATTTTGATTTGATATGAAGTTCTACGTGATAGTCAAAAGAGAAAATTATGAAAAGGCCCAAACCGAATTACTCTCCCTGATTTGAGCTTATTCTAATTGGTTGAATCAATATTTACAGGATGGATGATGAGCATAGGCTGATTGTTCGATATTCACAAAGGTAATTGCTTTTCCTATTTGAAAATTTCATGATTCGTTTTCCAGTCTTGTGCAGTTGTAGCCCTGTCATGCTCTTCCTTCCGACTACCCAATAAAGAATCTATCAGTGGCTGAATCCAATCAACTTAATCTGCCAGAATAACCACTTGCCTTTATTAAATCTGCAACTAAATGATTTGTGATATAAAACCTTTTTCCTTAAGTAAGTAACTGTACCACCTATTTTTTACGTAGCTACTTATCAAAATATAGTTTACGGCTAATGCTACAGATCCATTGTTACACCCTTTATAAGGATCAACAGGGCTGGATTTAAATCTGGAATTCTTTTGGCTGTTTTTGATTTATTGTATACTAGTATGCTGGACGCTGCTGTGTTGCGTCTTCGTTTTCTTTCGCAGTGGTGGATTGTAATCAAGTACACTTAGCAGGGTATTATCAGTAAATAGCTTATATCTTATCTTTCACTGTGTCTTACGCTGTTATTCGAAAGGTATTTGACGGATTCATATGTTGGTATATTTACCTAAATCACTGAAACTTTGAGAAAAGAATTATTGCAATTATGTCTAATGAATAGCGCGCTCGACTTGTGGCGTCTGTGGTTGCGTGAGAAAATTTGCTGTGTCATTATCGATCTTCTGTGGCAGGTGTGTTGCAACTCAGTAATCTAAGCCTAGCCATATTATTTTTTACAAACCACAGTAGCCTCTTTTCTACTTAGCTCAGCTGCCAACTTCGAAATTTGTTTTAGATCGAAAATGGCAAGGCCAGGAGAAGAAAGTTTAGAAAATAAAATAGATTACTAGATAAATAGAATGCTACTCAGGCAGTAGTGGTTGCAGCCTAGAGGTGAACCGAGAGGAAAGTTTCAGGAGTGCCGACGGCTAGATAGAGGTCCGCGAACAATGGAAATCGGGATACAAACATACATACATACAAACATTTGCGCTTTAAAATGTAGATTTTTAGCAAGCATTCGTAATATTTGTCAATTACCTTTCCATTTTCAGGCTCGCATCAGAAATAACATTGGTAAGATACATTTTTTTACATTTTCCATTTCAGGTAAAGATATTATTCTCGTGCCTGTTATTCTTAAAAATGTTTTGAAATTTATTTGTAAAGATCCGTTCATAATCAACATGCAATGCCTTGAACTCGCATTGGTTTTCTAAATTAATTCAGGTTCTGTTACGCAATCAAATTAACTGTCCCCCCTCCATGTCTCTAAGCCCATACAATGACTGGTTAAAAAGGGCCAAGCAAAACTCTGGACCTGAAAATAGTTAAAAATGCATTTTATGATATCCTTACCAATCCTTAGCTACTTGCAATGATTCATTAAAGCTGTTAAGAATGTTTCACCACTACATTATTTTGGTTTTCCGTCTATCATTCGTGAAATATTTTCTGATTTGGTTTGCTGTTACTGCTTTAGGTGATAGTGCCATTTTGCAAAAGGTTCTTTTTTTTGTCGATCACGTCTCTTGGTGGTAGTGCGTCAGTTTTCAAATTTTCAATTTATTGAAGGCAATTGTTAAGACAAATTGTGTAGAAAGAAGCCCTGTTTTATTTTTACTCAGAGGCTGGTTAACTGCTGAATTATGAATCACGGGAGACGCCTAGGAAGCCAGAACTACCAAAAACAAATTTGTATTTTGCATTACCCATTTCTGTGGTTGCCACCCGATAAAAAGTTTCAAGTTGTGGTACTCTCTACAAGACCTTTGACTCTCGGTGCATGTTTCCCCTCTCCAACCTGTTGCGAATCTTTAATAGAATAAAGTTGAATGTTTCTTTGGATGTACAGACATTCTTTTGAAACAGACACCAGATTGGCTCTTCGTTTGGACAGTGCTTAAATTAGGCCTTCTAAGCTTTCTACTTCCTAGTTCCATGCCTGATAAAGTTTTGCATCCTGCACTCTCTACTCTTTAATTTCAAACCACTACTCTTTAGGATTCTGGTTCTAGCATTGTGGACAGCTCATTCGAAGGAGAAATATCAAAAGAGCAGCGTGCGATGATAACAAGTTTGGAAGATCAAAACAGGTATACCGCTTTTACGAATTCAATGTATCTTACCATTTTCTAAGATATATCCACGTTACTTTTCATATTCTTTTCTAGAGAAATGATCCCTGCGTACGATGATTCTTAACAGTAGGACCTAGTTGTTATAAGACTTTTCTAGATAAATAACGACCATTTTGTAAAAATCAGTAAGCCCTCCTTCTGTTGTCGTTGTTTGCTGTACAATTTATGTAACAACTTGTCTAAACTAGATCAGTTCACCTTAGATTTTCTGGCCTATAGTAGGTTAGTTTTTTAACTACCTTCAGAAGACTAGAAAAACAGATCCTTACATTTTCTTCTGCTTCCATTGCATTAAAATGACACAAAAAGTGATGATTATAACCAGGGGCGGCACTGTGGGACAATCAAGATAATAAATGGCTATCTATTTTTCAGGAGTTTTGAATTTTCACTTCTTCAATAAATAAATCCAAAAACACCGAAACAGGCTGTTCTTAAATCTCCGAACCCTCGTAGATACCTAATTCAGAGCAGAAGCGTTGGGTGCTGCATGAAATGCAGTAAATGACTCACCCTACAATGTCTGTTTCCTCCAGACAGTCGATAATTAGCTGCTAATTACTAAGGGCGCAACTAAACGAGGAGCGCATCTACCTGACAATAAGAGCAGGGTTGCCATGGACCAATGCTAAATTCCTTTCTTTCCGACTTAAAATCTTGCCAGACGCATAAGCAGCAGGATAGTTATTCTGTAATTTTGGATGACATATTGATGTTTAACAAATGTACGGACTGTTTATAAAGATATATAAATTTCGCCACAACTGATGTGCGTCACTTCCGGAAAACTAGACCCAGTTCTCCGGGACATATTCTGGAGGCCAAAACCGACTCCAAAAATGTTATAATACAATAATTAGTTACTTTTCGAAAGTTTAATGTCGATATTCGTGTTCAGCAGACTCAAATCTGTCAAATTCATCAATAAAAATTTTCGTGTCATATACACTTTAAGCTCTCGTGTAGATGCGCCCTATGTTATATTTTGCAAATTGAAAGAGAAATATGATAATCCGACGCTAATTAACAAAACTTTTAAATATTTGACAATGTTTGTAAGGTTTCCACTTGCACCGAAAACTTTTTCAGATTCAAAATGTGTCACTAGCCTGTCAAATCTGCGTGGAAATAAAGTTGTGATGGTGGTTTTTCAGTTCCGAGGACAGTGGTTGCCAGTGGTACTAGATAACCCTTTTGAAGCAAAAGTCCTGATCTGGGATGGGGCTCTACGACGGAGCCTATGAATGCCCCCTGCAGAAAAACACATTTTACCGTTTCCACTGCATAATTTTTTACAACTGAACGATAATTGATCCACCACTTTTGAAGATCGAACAAATGGGATCAATGTTTGTCAAGTTTGTGACTGTGTTTTTGAAGGTAGTGCAAACGGGGCCAGTCATTCCGCAATCTGATTATTACGGACAAGTAATATAAAAAAAACCTTGTATTTCCGATGGATCGAGTTTGGGAAGCGAGTTTCAGTGAAAACCATTAAAGCGTGTCACTGGGAGAGAAAAAAAATAAAGCCAGGGAAGTTCCACGAAAGCTTTATACAAGATTGGTTGATACGATAGTTGATAGCGAGTGATTTTTTGTTTCATACTCTCGGGCTGTTTTGAAGATTGTTTCACTGCGTTCAGCACAAAACAATAGTTTAAATCAGGAACAGCGATTGCGCTTGACGAAGATGGACGGCCAGGCTCAAAAATAAAGTACAAGCGGGGAACGAGTGATTCGATGTACGAGTCTTTTCCGTGGATACGTGATGGAGAAAACGTAGATGTTTTTTTTTCATTATTTTCATTATTAAGATATTTATATACTAGACAGGGAATTTCCCAGAACAATCCAGCAAAGTGATTTCAGTAATTGAACCCCTAATGATTTTTTAAGACTTGATACATTTTTTAAAACATCTAGATATCACGTGATCGATAATGTAATATCCCCACGTTCATTAAAATTTTGACCCTGCTATTCTTTTTTTAGAATTATGTTGGCCATATTATTAAAGTGCTTGAGTCAAATAAGTCAAATATTGCAAAGTTATACACATCGGCGTTGTTAGAAGTCTTTCATTTCTTGCAAATATCTTGTTTTTGTCGAGCAAACTTTGGCCTAGGCAAAAAAAAATAATTACCGTAGCCATGTATTTTTGACGTCGCTGGGGGCATGACATTGTGACTGTTCCTGAACATTTCGCTGTACGCAGCTCTCTAATTGCAGCATTCTTAAAATCACATGTTGAAATTCGCTATCGTTGAATATGCTCAGAATATTTGTGAGGAAAGTTCCTAAACATTTCGAGGCTACACGTAGGCTAGCCTACTCGAACATGCGTTGCGCACGCCTGGGGCGATTTCAAAATTGCATCGCTGTGCTATTTAGTTTACAGTTCACCTAACCGGATGAATGTAGAAGAAGTTGTTTAAAAAAGGTAACTAAATAGCTTATTCCCCTTGAAATAAATTCCCTCTCTTGTTCTTTACCTGCCTATTTATTTCCCTAGCATCTAGCCTACATTTATTTGCCTGTTCGTTGGATAAACCTGAATCCAATTACCACATTGCAGCTTTCAAAACAGCAAAACACGAAGAAGAAATTTGATGAAATTAATTGTTATACATTGTAAAATACAGCATGCCCCAACACATCTGGACTATAACAGTAAAAACCATACTTATAATCATCTTGCAGGCCCAGCTAAAACTATAGAAACATGCTTGTATCTGTTATTCAGGAATCTTCAGTTCTTCTTGCTCATGCCAGCTCAATCCAGAAACACCAAATTCTTTGAGGCCAGATGGTCTAAAATCAAGAATGATTTCTATCAATTCATGTAAAATTTGTCAATATTATAAATTAAATATACCTGTAAATAGATTTGTTATTCTTGTGAATATTTTCCGCCCAACGTTACCAAGAGAATTTTGAATTTCTCATGAAACAAGATCCTTAGTTTAGACAAGCAGCCCAACTCAGTCTAGCAATTTTGCCAATTTATGTGGCGACATCTATAACTTTAATGTCTTCTTGGATTGTAATGGTACTAACATTGGCAAGAAATTGGTACTAGACAAATGGTTCTTACCAGTCTTAATTTTTACTATCATCATGAATAAACCATAATGTGCGTCGTTGTCTGGCCAGTCCATGCGGCCATTTAGGCCTAACCCTTTTGCAATTTTGCAAAATTCTGTTCAAGCTGGTATTCAAATCTTGCAAATCTGATCGACATCTTTCGCAAATTAGTTGTATCATCCGTCTTCTTTTAAATTTTTATTCGATTTTCTGATTTCTCGATCCTTTTTGATGTTGTATGTTTGTAAAAAGTGCAAGTAGCTAATTCTGAGCCACACAACTTCAATATTTGGAATCAGCGTAAAATTCTAGCACGTTGCACAAGCACCATTTGAAGTTTTTGCAACCGAATAACTTGGGGGGGGGAGGGGTATATCTCGGGCGCCCATCTTTCAATCATGAGAGCGTGGTTTTGTTTTTAATTGGTTTGGTACCACCAATGCATATCAGAATTGCATTTTGCGGTTATGAACCAAATAGTTCGTCTCTTGTTTGTTACTTTTGCAATAAAGATTATTCGATAACAAATATGGCTGTCTTTGTTGCGTTAGGTCATTGCTTCTTGAAATTCGAAAACTCAAAGTTGAACATGATCAAACAGTAAAAAACGCCCAACAAGTTGGAACTGATCCAAATGTATTGACAGAATTAAAGGTACTACGTCAACGTAAAGATGAACTGGAAATGAGAATGTCTGCACTTCAAGAAACCCGTCGGGAATTAATGGTACAGCTGGAGGGGTTAATGAAACTCTTAAAGGTTTGTTGACTTTTTTTAACATTGTTAACTGTTTTGGCCCTACTCTTATATAAACGAAAATATATATTGCAAGGTATTTGACCGAAAGGTGAGATCTCGAAAAAGAGAGCCAGCCCTTGAAAGAGAGCCTGTTCACCTCCGTAAAAACAGGCCCTAAATCCAAAACATTTTTGAGCAACTTGGTATACTGTCTGCACCTGTCAATAATCTGTTCTCGATTGTAATAAAAAAACAGTGTTTATCTCTATGGCAACTAGTCCGGTTGCAGTTCATGTTTTGCGAAACAGTACTCGACATTATGAACGCGTTTATCTCAATAAGCCTTTGATTATCCTCTCATCAGCATGCAAGAATGAGATCAATGTCTCACTAATTTTTTATTTTTATTTTGCGAATTATTCAAATTTATTTAAGAATGAAAGTGAAGGTTTTGATAGTTTCTGTGTTCCTTAAATGGTGGACAATACTAGTAAACATGGAGTGAAAGTTTTTATCGTTAGAAATATTACTCGTTTTTGAAAACTTTTCCTATCACATACTCTTACCATCTTTGGTCAAATTCCAATGATCATTTGGCGAGTAATACCTTTGCCTGGTTTTATTCGTGGTGGATGCAGACCATGTACTTCAAAAAATACCGACAAGTATTATTATGCCCAATTATTGTTTCAAGCTTTTTTACTCGCATTCGTCGTTACGGCACAAGAGACAAATTTGAGTTGCTCTTGGACAAAAACATTATTTACCCATAAGATTCACTTATTTTTCTTTGAAAGCGAAACAGGAATTATTTATGAGCACCATATTTGTGGATTTTCTGAATCAGCTGGTAAATCTACACAAGATGTGTAATTAGACCATATTCTAGTTGAAATTAATTGGATGTACTTTATTACTGGTTTAATCAAATCCGTCCCCGAGCAAGGGTCACGCATCGGTAAAGGCATAGAAAAGATGCATAATAGTTAAAACGCGAACCAGTTAAGAAGAAAGTATGACGATGTTGTCTTATTCTATCACACCAAACCACATTAGCTCTAACAATATCCAACACAGTGGTGGTATATACACTCGGGAACTAAGGGGTTGAAATGCTGGTTTTCGTGGAGGTTCGGAGAAGAGTAAGTGGCACATTTACACTTATGCTAAGCATTTGTAGTTTCATCATTGTTGCTAGTTTTTATCAAACAAACTCGTTAGCTCGAAAGAATGATTTTTGTTCAATCTCGCTTCTATTTATATCTTGGTGGATGGATGGATAGATGGATGGATGGATGGATGGACGGATGTATGAATTGATGGTAGAATGGGCTACATGAAGATGTTCTTCGTTTGAACATGACCTGTGACAATTACATTTGATATGAGGAAATAACTCAGCATAGCTTCAAATCAACAAAAGAAAAAAACAACATAACTAACTAACTTGGCAAGAAGTTTGAGATAAGTTAAAACAAATAGAGTGAAGCTAGTCAAAGTCAATGCGAGGTTTATCAAAAATGATATCATTACATGACGGCTAGAATACTCGACAAATCGTGCTAAAAATCAGAGTTGCTTTGGATAACAAATGTATTGGTGTGAGTTAATAAAAAAGATTAAGGCTTCTTAAAGAAAACTGCTTGCCTTAAATACAAACTTTAGGATTTATATAAGTGATTCCAATTTTAATTCATTTCGATTGAATGAAGGAAAGGCAACGGACCTTCGTAGGTCAAGTAGATTGTTTTGGATGACCGACGAAAGGGCAAGCGCAACTAGGACCGAGTTTACTACCCATTGCAATGCCGAATGTTTGTAAGCAGAACAGCTTGTTGAATGAAAAAACGTTAGTAGTGTGGGTCAATTGCACACATCCATCAAAATGAGGAAGGCGTGAGCTGAGTATTTGATATTTTTGGGAGATCTTGAATAATTCAAGTGAGGGAGCAATATGAAATGTAGTGCGAGAAACAGCTAAAACAATATGGTGACAATGATTGTTTGGTTTGTGGATCTTTGGTAGCATGAAGTATACGGTGGTCATCGGGTGCTGAATGTACAATTTAGAACCAATGAAAGGAAAATTGATGTTGTTCTTTGATTTTTTTGAGGATTTCTGTTGCAAATGTCTTTTTGAATATCGAGCTCTTTGCGCTATACCATATGACCACCTTTGTCGGTTTTATAACGTCGACGTTTAATGTGATCAGAACACTTCGTTTCTTTTGAAGATGACCAATCTTGAGGTGTAAGGTTTGATTTTGCTTTTTGGCTTTAAAATCGCTGTTGGAAACCTCGTGTCTTCGTTTTTCAATACAGATATGTAAGGCAGCATGTTAACCAGCCTAGGCTGTCCATTTTTTAACTGTGGTAAAACATTGTGGTAAATCACTTTAAAAATCTGAACATGTTTTAATTACCTGTACCTGTTTGATCCTCCATCAGATGTCGATGCCGTCACGGAGTCAAACTGAACCGTTACCTGACCAGCTCGGTGAACTTGCCTATTGATTTTGCCAATCTTTTTGCTTGATGAGCAGTTATTCTCAACAGCTTAATAAACTTTAGCCACGGGTCTCGATGGTATCTCTTGGTTGGTTTAGCAAACAACATTGTCCTTGTGATGGATGCAAACATCAGTAATATACTTCAAGTGTTGGGTGGAAATGAAATCACTGGCTGACATCGTTCCTACAACGTTTTCTATTTCGGTGTTAGTATACAAAAAGCTCTTCTAATTCTCGTGATTTTTGTGATTTTAGTGATTCTCTGTGCACCCAATCTTCTTTATCATGCTTTGAAGTAGTCGAAACCATCATCTAGATCTTGACAACATTGATATGCTACTAAACTTCAAAACAATCAATCCAGATATGTGAGGCTGAAAAACGAAAATAAAGGAAGAAAATTTGAGAGAAAAATTGTCTATAGCACTGAAAAATGAAGACTCGTTAATTACAAGTATGGAGCACAGTGTGTTAAACTGACCATACATTAGACATGTTTGCTGACATGTGTAGTACAGAATATATTTGTGTTATTCTGGGGGACATGGAACTGTACCAGAGTCAGTCCCTTGAATACAGCAAGCATGGATGGAAATAGATCTATAACCAAGGACTAACTGTGAAGATTCGTGTAATAAGGATAATGCGAAATCAAGTACTTTGTGCAATTGTCAATATGCAGAACACAGCTCCAAAAGTGAGGGGAAAAATAAATTAACGCAGTGTACTTCTTAACTCAAATAGAAGGGTGGCGCTGGATGAATTCAATTTGATCTTTCTGGAGAATTAAAATACAGCATAGGCCAGAAACTGATAATGCTTGTGATATTAAACTTCTGTAGGGATAAGGATAGAAGCTGAGGTCTGTTGAGTTTGTTGTTCAAAAACCGGAGCTTTTTGTCCTGCTTCTCTCAAAGCATGAAGTATGGACGAGGTAAGGCGTTGTCATCACTTGATTCGTAAAAAAGGCCTACCATGACCAAGTTGACTTGAGAGAAAGGGACAGTGATATCGATGCCGTGTATCCGAATCAAAAAAAACTTTGGGATAACTTGTGGTGCAGTAGATAATAACATGGTAGAACAGGAACACCAGAAAAGGACACAAGAAGAACAATAAGATGGGAAAATAAAACATAATTTATAGAATACTAATATTTCGCACCATGCGGTGCCTCTTCGGAGTAAATTAATTAGTTAGCGTAAATTTCTAATTCTTGAAATTTTGTGTAGATTATGTGATTGGCTGTTGCTGTGATGACGTGCTATTGCGTGGGAAACAGGTAACGAGAAGAGAGGCAAATGTGGAAATGGAATGTTAGTGTAGGGATCAACAAAGAAGAAGAACGAGGAGAAGTTTGAAGCACCAAGTTGCCAAATAATGATAACCAAGAATAATTTTAAATGACACAATCTTGTGTTCATTGTTCAAAAATCGTTGAAAGGTTCACATTCCTCTTTTTCCGGCAAACAAGCATGGAATTCAGCATAAAATATCCATGGAATTAACTCTCTTCCACTCATCTTACCACTCTGACCTTGTTTTCTGCTAGTACAAGTGTGCGGTATGTTAAACAAAATTATATACCTGAACCCATCTTGGAATCTTTTGTCTATTTCATATGCTGCAATTTTGAAAATGTAATCAATGTAATAGTTAAGGAGACATGGTGATTCCTGTCCACCCTGTCTGCAGCCAACAAGTACTTTGAATACTGCTTTGGATCCCTTATTGGAAGCTGTTGTACCTTTTTAAACCATGCTCGTTAAACCAAGTTAGTAGATTTTGTAGATTAAATACACGCAAATAACCCCAACTCGTGCTCTCTCTCGCGTTTTGCTCTCTCTCACGTTTCGTTATGTACATAAAGTCACGTGATCAAATAAAATTTCGTCCCGCTAACTCTGGGAGTTGGGCATGAATTAAAATCCACATATTCGCCTAGCCTACTTCATATTATTTTGCTATAAAATCCAGTCCTTCAAATGCTAAACAGAAGGTACCTTGATATACCTTGATAATATATTGATATGAAAATGAATTTTCTTTTAATTTTTGTATTGCTGGAGTTAATTTGACGTCCCTTCCTCATATTTCTCCTAGAAGCTTTTTTTGATTTCCTCTAGCATCATCTCTTTCTCGCTATCTTGGTCTTTACTTTCCTCTTCCCGGTTGGTATAATCGTACGTTAATCAAAATCTTATTATATTATGCTTAGATGGAAAACAAATCTCATAGAAGGCTAATAAGCATATATAAAATGTCAATCTTTACGGTGTTGAAATGTAATGGAATGCAACGTGTAATAAATGAAATTGCAAGATAGCAAATGCGAGTTGACAATTGATGTTCAAATAGAGGGTACGTTGTTGATGTTGCATTTAAATCTTATCCTTGGTTAAATATGATGCGTCTAAGATTCGTTATATAAACTAAGGGCTTGTGCGTTCTGAATAACGTCCAAATAGTCTTAGAGCAAGATTTTGACAATAAAACTGTATTTTGCACGGGGCCACTGTTGTTTTGATAAAAAACCAGAAAATGCTTCACTCATTTTTATTTGTTTTCATTTTATCAATTTGCAAATGAAAAGTTTAGTCGCCGAAACATGTGACTTTGGGTAAAATTGTTTACTTCCACTGCTTGCACATCTGCTTCAAGCTAATTTGATGTTAGGTATTCAAATTCATCTAATGAATTTGTCAAATTAATAAAGCGTGCAATTAACCAAGGCTTTGTTGTTCTTTTTCGTAGAGTGGTGATTTCTCTGAAGGGGGAGACTAGTACAGCAAATTGCACAAGTTAAATCTCTAGATTTAAACTGCACTTGTTTTAGAAAAACTTAAATAGTACATATTTTCATATTCCTTTGGCTATATCTTTAATTATGGCAATATCTATTATCTACCACCAGAAAATGCTTGCACAAGATTAACGTAATGCTCAAAATGTTCTCCCTCTTCAAATTCGCCTCTAATGCTCTTTGGTTCAGCTTGAATAGAATATAAACAATATTTGTCTGATAAATTTCCTAGTGTGATTATTTTCAACATAACATAAAAATAAATATGGGGAGCAATTTCTGGTGGAATATTTCATTTGTTTCTTTCCAACACGTTTTTGTGTTACTAATTTTGTACAAGTTCGCGACGTTTCCGGAAATTTGATTGATGTTTCATTTTAACTTAAGCATAGCGTTATTCTTATTGATATTGTTATTGTTTTAACACGTAAAATCGTATTACGTAGTTATCGCTGTTGAATTGAATCGCTAAATAGTGCTACTTAAGTCTAGGGAAAAATTTTTCTCACCGTATTTTCGCTATTGATCCATTGTCTGTAACCATCTCTTATAATCGCCCTTTAAATGTAATAGATTTTTAAAATAAATTAAATTTGTTATAATTATTACAAATAATACAGTAGGCCTACTCGATTAGATATTTGATCTAATCATGCTATTCTTAACTTTCATTATAGTTTTCATATGTGAGCCTGTGCCAGATATTTTTGACTAATGTATTCATGATTGAAATTCTTTTTCGCTTGTGCAATTAGACCATTTTCAGTTGTCCTTTTTCAAGTCACATTTGTTTTTAATTATCGCTACTTTGAAAAAAGTATAACTTTGAAAATACCGTCAAAAAGAAGCAGCTCTTGTTAGTTTAATATTCTTTGATGTAAGAGGTCCTTGTGTGCAAATAAGAAGTCATGTAAACAGTGTTTGCAATTTTCTAGCAATATCTAAAAGCTTTGGGTGCTCTCAACCCAATCAATGAGATGTGGAAGTTCAATCTACCATCAGTTTACTTAAACCACTGCCGTGCTGCTATTTCTTAAACGTGATGTTAGCATTTCATTTTTCTCATTTCATACCCCTGAGCTCTCTGTTGTACCAATGAAACGCTGACTTTATCCATAGTTAACTATTCCCTTAGCACTGTCATCCCTACCTTTGCATTTTTGTCTAGAATTTGACTTGATGTGTTGCCAGATCATTCATCACATCTCTGCGAGTTATCTCCTTGCTCTGAACCAACGTTTTTGTGGATGATAGAATTCATCATGTGTGGTCTTTCTAGTGGGATATCATTTTTGTTTCTCGTAATGATCATCATCCACGAACGCTTAGGCTAAATCCACGAGTCTTGCTTTGGCTAGCAACCCTGTTCCTCAACCATTACTTTCAATCCGTTGCTCATCAACAAAATCAAAACCTGCTAATGTATACTTAAAACGCTTTGGTGAATCATCCTTTTTAGCAATACAAACTATGTAACAATACAAACGTCGCAGTTGTTATCAGTTATACTAGTAACAAAGCCTGATTACAAATATAAATCGTCATTGGTAATGATATTCAAAACCCCTGCCGATCTTGTATTGAGAAGGAGGCTGTCTGATAAACGTAAGCTTAAGTGATCTAAATGTTATGCCGTGCTGTGCTGTAGGGAATTAAGAATGGATATGGGCTCAGTAGGTCAGAGCTGGGAATCATGGTTAAGCCGATTTAAAAAAACAACACAAAAAACAACACGACAACGTGCTTTACTGATATACAAGTTTGTCAGCAAATACAAACCATTCCAGGCAATGCTGAAGATGACGTTCGTAAAAATGCCTTACAATCGATCGACGCGCATTTCGCTGCTGAAAAGTAGCCTATGAAGTTTTCCATTCAGTTTGGTCAAGCTGTTAAGGAGAGACCGTAATTCAGAATGCCTCAAAGCTACGCAAACTAGCAGAACATTCTGAATTTTGAATCATTGATGACTAGATCAAGTTCACAATCATACATGATTGTTTCTGACTGTAGATATTCTACTTGCAAAAGCCAGAGCACTAGAATCCAGCAAAAGTCAATTGGAATAAAAAATCTTCGACATTATATCACACAGCCAGTTATACGACGGAGAGAGCAAATTTTGTTCGTAATCGTCGAAGCTCTCCGTCTACCTTACCATTTCCACGGCACTCACACCCGCTTGAGAACAATGGTGTTGAAAGTGCGGGTAGGCTGTGGCTTTGTGATATTATAATCATCTTTTGTATATATAATGAGAGATACTTTCATATCATAAAAAAGCTGTTTAGCACTCGTAGAAGTTCAGTCTTACACAGGGGAACTTATTCAAATTCGTAGGAGACATAGTGGCTATTTTAAGATAATTTTTTCAATAAGTTTGGTATATGTACATAGTAAAATGGTATAAGTACAATGCCAGAGGTTTCGTGTATATGGGGTAAATTAAATTACTTTCTTGTCGTTATTTCATACTGTTAAAAGATTGATAGAAGGGAACCGTTCTTAATTCAAGCGGAGAATTATATAAAAGATCATGGTATTTGAGAGCTATGTGCACTTTGCTGCTTTTTGCGCGTTGCTGCTTTTTATTGAAACAAATTTATCCTGGACCTGAAAATGATAGGCCTTTGTATGTGCTTAAGAAATTCAATTTTCTTAACATTTTATAATTCTATTGCTCTCCTGGTCACAAATGTAGATTTCATGGTCGATTGTTGGATACACCTTCAAATGCGAGTACACACCCCAAAGAAAGTGCTTGAATCAATGCGATCAATCGTTTTCCCTTTTATTCAGTAGCTATTAATATTGACCCATTGGAACCTCTTTTGAAAATGTATTGCACTAATTAATAATTTGGAAGCTGTCCATGTTATAGCTACACGTGTAATAAATTAATGCATGGTATTCTTGCCGTCATTACCTAGCCCTCCATACCTAACTACGTTCTCTTAACTCTCTTTTTCACTATCCAAATAAAAATAGGCTTCAAATTCCTATTTTCTTCTCCTTTTACTTGCAACCAATGGCCTATATTTTGAGCAATCCCCTTAAAAAATTAACAGCCAGCTCTTATTTTATTGATTTATTTTCTTTGTATTTTTTCAGAACAATCAAAGCTCACCTCGCGGCATTCAGCGAAATCCATCTATTCGAGAGATTACACAGTCCTGTAAAGTATCACAAACTTCAGGCCAAGGGCAACCCCCCCAAGGAACTCTGAGTGGTGTCAACGGAGATGTAAAGCAAGCGTTTGGTAAGAGTAACCATGATGAAATCATAAGGAATCTCAGAGTCGATTTGTTTCATACTGTTGATGATATAACAGCTGCTGTCTCTATTCTGGTCGACGAATTAAGCAAAGGTGAGTCAACTAAAATGCCTATGCTTATTGTCCAAAACGATGGTTGGTCTAAGATATTTAATAGCAAGATGATAGCCCTCTGCAGCAACCATGAAACTGATTGCAACGAAGCGTTAACTATATTCTATCGTTTTGCTATTTGATTATTTACCATAGGCGGTCTTTAATGTTCTTGTAAGTTGGAACAATTTTTTTCTTTAATTTAAATATTGCAAAGTTATACACGTTGTTAAAAGTCTTTTATTGCGCGCAGATACCTTGTTTTCCTTTGACCAAATTTTGGCCTAGGCAGAAAATTCAAAGCACTCGCCATGATTCCGGGACATCATTGTGGGCATATCATTGCGGCTGCTGTTTATCAGTTCTCAAACTTTGACATTCTTATTATCTCACATGGTAAAATTTGCTGTCTTTTAATGTGCTCGGAATACTTGTGAGGAAAGTTTTCTAAATATTCTAAGGCTACACATAGGCCTATAAGCCTGCTGGAAGATGCGCTGCGAACGGCTGCGGAGATTTTCAAAAAATGCATCGCAGTGCAATTTAGTTTAAAGTTCGCCTGATTGGATGGATATAGAATCCATCGTTTAAAAAAGGTAAAGCTTATTCCCTTTTAAATAAATTGCTTTCTAGTTCTTTAACCCTCTATTATCCACCAAGTGTCTAGCCTATATTAGCCTTGTTCGTTGGATTTACTTATGACCTGTCATAAATCTTGAGTCAAATTACCACATTAGTGCTTTTGTTGATATACAATTATCAACCATAGATATTACAATTTTTATTGCACAAAATAGGCAAGAAATAACCTATACAATGAAATCAACTTTGTTTACACTTTTGTATCCCTCATTTGAGCTCTTACACCAGCAAAAAAAGAAGAGGCAATTTGTTAAAAATAAATGTTGCAGCATTCTTAAAATCACATGGTGAAATTCGCTGTCTTTGAATATGCTCTGAATTTTTGTGAGGAAAGTTTCCACACATTTCGAGGCTACACGTAAGCTAGCCTACTCGAACAGGCGTTGCGAACGGCTGCGGCGGTTTCAAAATTGTATCGCTGTGCTATTTAGTTTACAGTTCACCTAACCGGATGGATGTAGAAGCACTTGTTTAAAAAAAGGTAACTAAATAGCTTATTCCCTTTGAAATAAATTTCCTCTCTTGTTCTTTACCTCCATAATTATTTGCCAAGTATCTAGCCTACATTTATTTGTCTGTTCGTTGGATTAACCGACCTGTCCAATATCCTAATCCAGTTACCACATTTGAGCTTTCAAAACAGCAAAACACGAAGAAGCAATTTGATGAAATTAATTGTTATACAATGCCAAATAATAGCATGGTCCAACATATTTGGACTAGATACTACGAAACAGTAAAAACTGTACATACAATGATCTTTTAGGCCAACCAAAAACTATAGAAACATGCTTGTATCTGTTTTTTTTTTGGAATCTTCAGTCCTTCTTGCCAGTTGGACAAAAACTTCAAATCTGGAAACACCAAATTCTTGAGGCCAGATGTTTTAAGAATGGTTTCTGTCAATCTATGTAGAGTATGTGAATTTTTCAAATTCGAAAACCTGCAGCCTGCAGGGTGATTACGATTTTTGCTGTATTTTCCGCCCAAAGTTACCAAGAAAAATCGGAATATCTCATGAAACAAGATCCTCAGTTTAGGCAATCAGCCCAATGCAGTCTAGCAATTTTTCAAATTTATGCTGACATTTTTAACGTGAATGTCTACTTTGATTGTTATGGTACTATCATTGACATGAAGTTCTGAACAAATGCAACTTACGATTCTTAACTTTGACCATCATCATGAATAAAAACAATGTTCTGTCCTTGTCTGGCCATTCCAGGCAGTTATTTAGGCCTATTCCTTCTCTGAATTTTTTCAAAATTCTTTTCAGGCAGGTTTCAAATCTAACTTTTCTGTGATCGTCATCATGTGCACAAACGTTATATCTACAGTCGTCTTTCAAACATCTATCTGATAAAAAGACCCCTCGATAAAAAGAATTATTATAATTATTTTATGTATTTTAAATTCAAGTTCTTGTGTCGTTTCCATCTGCTTAAATCACTGAAACCTTGATGAAAAGAATTATTATGATTTTTACATTTTTTCTTACGCGCTCGATGCTGCTGAGCGGCATCTTCGCTGGAGGTCCTGCGTCTTTTCCATCCTTAAGTCACTGAAACCTCGAGAAAAAGAATTATTTTTATAACTATTTACATTTTTCCGCATAATTCCAGCTCACTCGGCTCCTGGGTCCTTCCCTGGTAAAATTCGTGAATTACCGTACAATCAATGCACAATCAACTCGACAGCCACCATGTTGACCACAGATCAGTTGACATTTTATAGGCAGCGTGCACAAAATCGTATTGACATTTGATAGACAACAGAGGAATGCATCCTTTGTCTTCTCACAGCATTGAAAGAATGGAAAAGCTAGGCCAACGAAAACAGACAACTTCATCGGAGGATTTCCCGAAAACTCCAAAAAAATTCACGTAAATAAAGCGACATAAAGACAGCAAACCTTCCAGGGTCTGTTTGTGCAATAGAATTTTTCGAAAAAACGTTATTTGCTGCAAGCAAGATCCGAAGCAGTATAGTGGAAGGGCCTTTGAGAAGCAAAGATGGAAATTTGTTTTTAGATCGAAAATGGCGAGCCCGGGAGAAGTAAGTTTACAAAACAAAATAGGTTTGACACTGCTAAGGCAGTGGGGGCATCACCCCAGGGGTGAATGGAGGGGAAAAAGAAAGAGTGCCGATCGTTAAACGGTGCAGCGCTAAACAAAGGAATTGTGGATACAAACATACATATATGGGTTTGCGCGTTATAATATAGATTTGGTGAAACGCAACCGCCACCACAGAACATAGCTGTTCGTTTGCAATTATTGATGTTGAGATTCCTGCAATAGCTGGAAGGTCGTGAAGGCTGCGGAGGATGTTATTTTGAATGAGTTGTTTTGGTGCCATTTGGTGTGTTATTTTGAATCTGATTTTGAATGAGTTGAACGTCACCAAATATGTAGACAATCTCTTCCGCTGTGTTTTAGCCAATAAGCATGTTACATTTTACGGATAAATTAATCCCCTGTCGACTAGAACAATGGAAACATAAGCGGTAAAATTTCAGCTTCCAGCCCCAGAGAGGGCTTCAGGACAGCCTCGACTTAAAGAATTGTAATGGAGTTTCCTCCACCCCGGTAAAATAAAATGAATTGACTTTATTTTGTTTTTGCAGACGAGGGTGAAGAACCTTTGGATACGACCACAGGGTCATCTGGAAGATCATCCAGCAAGAAATATGAGCAATTGACACATGATCTTGATTTGATCATGAATGAATTATCTGCGACTCAAGCCAACCAAGATGTCATCGATTTAAGA
Organism: Chrysaora fuscescens; assembly: GCA_009936425.2. Taxonomy (NCBI): domain Eukaryota; kingdom Metazoa; phylum Cnidaria; class Scyphozoa; order Semaeostomeae; family Pelagiidae; genus Chrysaora; species Chrysaora fuscescens. Next base: position 29,231 of record JAACYV020017792.1, read on the forward strand.
AATCCGGTTATATCTTATTAGCTGATCGAGACCAAACTATTCTATTTCTATAGCTAAATATCAGTTATAAATTATCTAATTCTACTATCAGTTATCTAATTCTGTGAGTTATAATTCCAGAATTTTACGATTATTTGCCTTTCTTATATTTGATCATATCATTGTACCAGTATGTAGACGTGCAAAATAAGACGCTGCTATTTTTTACCTTTCTTTATCAATTTTCAATATTTTCCCTATTAGGACCGCCCTCAAGGAAATTTTCAGCCCCCTACTTACCATCATTTCTTGATAATGCTGTGTCTATATGTAATCTGTTTCAATTTATTTGTAGTTATTAATTATCTTAAAAAATGGAAAACTGGTGTACGTAACAATAACTTATTCTTAACTTATATTATGTTCTAAAGACATTCATTAATATCTTAATTCCAGAAGTGAGGTCACTATCAACTTTCACGAATTAGCATCAACTGGTTACTGTGTTGTGAAATTGTCATGTTTTTGGTCGCTATGTTACAATCGATCTTTTACGTTTTCAAACATTGCCAAAATTGAATTTCTCCTTATCTTATAGCGAGAAACACGTGTGAGTGGCGGCAATTGGGATCGTATCTGGAAATTGCATCGCTATTTTACCAAAATATTGCTCAAACTGTTTTGGTCATGCCATACGGCCATTTCTGTCTGCTGCAATTCTCACGTCCTTTGCAAGCATGCTTTTTCACTTTTTACTTCCTTGAAAAACGGTTTACTTCCTATTTGATACAGGTACACTGATTTTTAATAATTCCCCACCGGTTCACGGTAGTCGCTCGGCAGGTTCACTTTTCCATTTTTTGCTTAGAATATTATAAAAAGTTTATATAGAAACAATTGGGATTATGACGCCGCTGATTGTTTTATGTGAAAATTATGTAGGTGTGCGCTACGTGATGTTTGGGAAGAGATCACTATACACTGGTAATTTGGTAAAGGTACGTAATTTGATAGGCTGAATAAGAAGAAAAAGGGAACCTTTGAAAATTTGCCTCCAAATGCCAGTTTTAGACTGGGGTACTTGGCTCCCGTCTCTCTAAGGGTTAGTTATCATAAATCAACTGCAAGTAACGGTACGGCCATGAAATATGGTACAGGTATGTAGTTTGATACGTTGAATAAGAATAAAAAGAGACCTCTTTGAAAATCTGCCCCTAAATGCTATCTTTGACTGGGGTGGGTGGGTCGAGCTCGCCAAAAGCTCTAGATCCATTTCTGTCTTTCCCGACTATCTTTGTTTTGTTTGCCAACAAGAAACCAGCAGTAAACTTGAGTGTCCTTCTAGCAGGAGACACAGGAGAAAAGCTGGTTATTTAAAGATTGCCGACCAATTAAAAGACCTTTTTCATCCGTCAGGGAATTACCCGAATCACTGCAGTTAAGAGTAGACAGCGGAGTTTTTGCAGTCATTAATAGAACGTTACGCAAAGTTCCATAAAACATGTTGAAACAAGTTTGACAGCTATCATTACAAAAGATAATGTAAACGAAGGAAACTTGCAGACCATTAAAGCTTGCCAGAATTGGTGGTGTTACACGAGGTATTCAATAATAATAATAATAATAATAATAATAAAGACACTTATAGTGCGCCATATATCCACAAGGCTCATAGGCGCATTAC
>JAACYV020017793.1:1504-12411 GCA_009936425.2 Chrysaora fuscescens
CTCTACCCTCTACCCACTACCCTTTACTCACTACCAACAATTGTCCATTGCTATGAGCAGTTAAACTATATTCACAAGAAACATCTTTGTTATAAGAAACAGCAACGCTCATTCCTTTACTAAAAGTCACTTCAAGCAATTATCTGAAGTTTGCATATGGTTTGGAGATCGATGTTATTATAGGCCTATACCAAATTTACCATAACAGAATGTCAAGCATTCACGGTGGCATTGTACTATTAAGTTAGAAACTTTAGCCAGCTAAATGAAAATAAACAGCGAAAATGCAAGATACTACAGGCTTATGGTGGGCTTAGATTTTCCACAAAACAGTTGGCCTAACTGCAATGCAAGGTAAGGTGGTTTCAAGTTCAAATAAACAATACATTTTAAGCTAATCCACTATTGGAAAGCCTGCAGCTTGCATGTCGAATTTGAAATAACGTAAACAATACCGGGGGCGCTTAAATTTGGTTAGAAGCACGCCCCTCCCAGTTTTTAAAATGCACTACCAAATATCAGAATGGCATAAACAGCCAGTAAACATTTTGCAGTTTTTCAAACCAAGATCGTGAAAATTTATATCGTTTCAGCTGCTGCTATAATCCGGATATATACAGTGTTCCCCCACCCGATTAAAAATCTTGGAGTTTTTGACGAAGGAGGAAAAGCTAGCTTAATTTTTAGGTTTGCCTGAAGTTAGTTTATAGTTACACAGAATACCGCAACCCTGGACGCTGCAGTTGATAAAGAGCAGAGCGAGAATTTGTTATGAGACAATGTAACATCTGTCCTCCATTGCAACCGTTTTATTTCATATCTTACAAAAATACAATTTAACTCCTATTTGAGCATTTTAGTCAAAACAAAGCGTTATAATGATGTCTTGATGTGAGGTTATTGAGTTATTGAGTCGAGACTTGAAAGCATGACACAAACAATTACCTTCAACGAGATTTTGAGGAGAGTACTATTATTGTATTCGCGTAGATTATCCAGTTTTCTTTCATATTTCAAAGAACCCCAACTAACAATCTTTCCTTCTGAAGCCCCTCTTATTATCTCAAAAACTTCGTCTTATTATCCCTCCTTAACCTTTGCACCACAGCACGCTTAACAAGGTTTCTCCGACAGCTGGGGTGGGTCCTACCCCTTGTTTGATGTTAGACCTTGCCAGAAAGGCGTGTTCCTCCTAGAGTCTTCTTGAAAGATGGGCTTTGATCATTCCCAAGACTCAAGATACTTCAAAAGCATATAGACTAGAAAGGATAAAAAGACATAAATGGTACGTTTTTTACTAGAAACTTACCTCGTCTCTTCGTCTCTGAACTCGACCTCTCCAGCAACATCCTCGTAGTCTTCCCCACCACCTTTTGCAGAGCACTCCACTGTGTGATAAGGCACTCGTACGACAGAACGAGCACCCAAGAGCCTGATTACTTTAATAGAGACGGTTCCAATGGTTTCCATAACTTCGTAATTATCTTGCTCGAATGTGAACACGCCAGGGTAGTCATCATCAAGGATTGTAATGACTGCTGTATCTGGGTCCCCTATGGTTGCTTCGAGACTCTCTTTCTCAACACCATCGTCATCAACAACCCGTATACCAGTCAGTTTCACGAAGAAGTGCTCATCGAGCTCAAATATATCATCATCAACCTATTTTGCAAGAAAATATATCTTAAATTAGAGAAGTTTCTTGGTGTTATTGCCTTCATACTTTTATGGAGGAAGTTCTCAACATTGCTGCTTAAATATATCATCATGAACCTATTTTGCAAGAAAATATATCTTAAATTAGAGAAGTTTCTTGGTGTTATTGCCTTCATACTTTTATGGAGGAAGTTCTCAACATTGCTGCTTAAATATATCATCATGAACCTATTTTTCAGGAAAATATATCTTAAATTAGAGAAGTTTCTTGGTGTTACTGCCTTCATATTTTTATGAAGGCAGTTGTAAATATTGCTGTTTGAATATCTCATCATGAACCTATTTTTCAGGAAAAGATATCTTAAATTAGAGAAGTTTCTTGGTGTTATTGCCTTCATACTTTTATGGAGGAAGTTCTAAAAATTGCTGTTTGAATATATCATATGCAAGAAAAATGAACTTCAAGGAAAGATTGGGTCTCGGGTCGATAACACAACTTATGGATTTATCATCACAAACTTTGCCACTTCAGTTTACAAAATATCCCTTTCTTTGCATGGGTTTGAGGTCTTTTTTCTCATTACAAAGACGAAATATAAAGAAAATTCCAATAACAGTGGGAAAAATATTAACCCGCCGCAAGGATGAACAAGGATGACTGAATCCGTTATAAGCAAAGCTTCTTTTCATGACAAATAACGAGCGGCCAATATCATAAATGACGTTAAGGGCTTAGGGCAGTAACCTCTCTGACATTAATCCTTGGAGTATCTACCTGATAAACTTCGAAGATGAAATGACCCACAAGTCGCACAGTATAATAATAATAACACCATCTTATTAAACTCCAATAAAAAGCAATTCTGCTCAGGATTACTTGGTGAATGTTTTCCATCAATAATTCTAATCCATAACTATTTTTCTCACAACAATTTTGATATATGCAGCAAAACAAACCTAGCAGATTAGGAAACGGTTCAATCGAGAATCTGAGGTGGATCAGTATAATGCAACTGTAGAATATTTAATGCCCAAATGGATAACACAGCGATGTTTTGTAACGGCGCCAACATTACAGTTTCACTAACGCAGAATATCAATGATTTGAGGGAAGTGGGAGTACGAGAAATTATCGGTGATGTAGTAATCACTTCAGTTTTCTAATTTCAATGGGCGGGCTGCTTCACCTGTTAGCCAATACTGAGTCTTATATAGGTTCCCTCTGATAATGTGATAGGAGCAGACGTATAATAAGCATTTTCAAAATGACTTGCATGAATCTTTAATAACGCCCATTGATTGTTACTTACCACGCCAATTGAAAGAATTTTGCTTGTTTCTCCCGGCTTGAAGCAGACTGTAGTGTTGACCGGTTCGTAGTCCTCATACTCGTTTGCTGTTCCCTCTTCGGTTTTATAATCCACGTAAACGGTGTTAAAAAGATCCTGTCCAACCCTTACCAGTGTGAGATAGACTCTTCCACAGCTCTCGACAACGGTATACTCTGCAGGATGAAAGTAGACACGGCAGCCAGAGATTTCAGCCTCTTCTGTGCCTAGTTCTTTCATTTCTAGTGGCTCAGTGGTAAGCGGCTTAGGACCGTTGGCAGCATGGCCATGATGTTTGCCTTCTTTTGACCGCAGTACACTTCCACTACCTGTCATCTTGCGGGTAGCTTCAATCCGATAGAACGCACGGCTTTTGTGCTGCAATTTCAGATTTTCTTGCTCTACCAAATGGGCCAGGGTTTCAGAGTCGGCGTCAGGGGCCTTCTGTTTAGCACGATGATAAGCATCCATTGCCAGTCGCTTTCTGTTCTCCTTCAGATCTTCGGCAGTCAGCTCCACATCATTGTCTTCGTCACTCTCGTATCCACCCAACTTTTCCCCTTCTATATTGTGATTCTTTTCCACATCATTCTGGTCATGTCTAGGCTTATCGACAACAGCAACTTGCACAATATCACCGTCTCCAGTCTGGAAAATAGTTTGTCCATGTAACTTCTTCTTTCGCAGTTTCTTGCGGACGTATCTATAGAAATTCATCTTTATATCTATCATGTAGGCAATTATTACGAATGCTGGGAAGCACATCAATGTAAATATACCTTCCCACACTTCGATGACTCCTGGTGAAAATACAGATATGATGAGATACATCCAAACGTAGGCAAAAATAGCCGATGAAGATGTAAACGCAAAAACGCGAAGGAACTTTATTCTTCTCACTTCATCATCGGGAATCACACTTGTACACACTGCAGTAATTATAAATAGGTTAAATGCTGCAGAGCCAACGATTGTAGACGGACCAAGTTCACCAGCCTGAAAGTTTCGGCCAATGATTTCAATAACAGAGAGCAAGATTTCAGGTGCGGAAGAGCCCAAAGCCATTAGCGTCAAGTTCGAAACAGTTTCGTTCCAAATCTTTACAGTTACTACTTTTGTTGTTCCGGTAGCTCGATCTTTGATTTCAATTTCTTTCTCTTGAGATGTAATAATCTCAATGGCGGCCATAAACCTGTCTGAAATAATTGATATCCCAAGGAAGAAAAAAAACATGGCTATGATATAAATGAATGCGCGGGCAGCTTTCGCCCCTTTCGTATCATTTTCTCCCGTTTTCCATTTCGGCAATAAGATGCCATCTCTGCATTTGATATTTGCAGATTTTTCGCAATAAGAAACTGTTTTGTTGCCAACGACCTTGGTAGTAAGGCTGGCAGCATCTGTTACTCGTGGTAAAAATACCGTTAGCGAGAATACAACGAATGCCAGCACAAATAAACCCCTGAACGAAGTATCACAAGCCATTTCTGTTCTTAGAATTTGTATCGAACAACTCAACTTGCACGATGTTTATCCTCTTCGGTCACAATTGGCCTAGACTGCGACGAGAGATTCATCAGAAACAAGGACCTGCTTCGTGATACTCTATCTACTCCATGTTGATGCTGCCCAAGAGAAGAACATATGCACAACAGTCCGTGCTGCAAAGCAGAAGGCGTACAGTATGGTTGAAATAAACAATAAACTGCCCAGAGTATTTATAATAAACCTTTCTATTCAAAAGAAGGAAATTAGCATACGACGTCGCTTGCAGCTGTTTCGTGATTCTGTCCTCCAGCAAGTAGTTAATTATCCCAGAGAAAAACTCCTTCAATTTGCTTCACGATATGAAAGATTCGTTAGTTCGCAGAGTTTTACAGTGTCGATATTTGCCAAGGAACTCGAAACAGTTTCTCGACCATACGTGAGGCTATTCAAGCATAGAAATCTTGAGTATTATATTTTACCTTTGAAAGCATTAGTCCGTGTTTTCAACGTGTCTGCAGGATTACAACAGGTGCATTTAGCATGTAGATCTGCGATGGTCTCAAAAATCCTAGAATTTCTGACATATATCTTGAGTGAAATAACAGGATGATAGTAAAACCATTTTTCGGTTATTTAGTCAAGTCACTGGGCGTGATGATCTTAGGCACACAAATATTATTAATTATTTGTGACGGATATGAATTCTGCTTTGTTATGTTCAACAGTCCAATCTTTTGTTCCTATTGTATGATTTCCATCTATGCATCTTTTGAAACCTGCCAGCGAAATCGAAAACATTTCGGGGTGTTCTGTTCTTAAATTGCTCGGAATAGACCCTGCATGAATTCCTATGGCTTCACAAACATACTAAGCATGTCTACCTGTGATACGGAAAGGGCGAAACGCTTTAAAATAAACAAAATATTCAATTGTTGACAAGTAGGCCTAAATACAACTACTGTCTAAATTTTCAAAAGCTAACACGCCGGGGGTAAGGGGAAGCCTCCTTCTTTTCATTTCTTTTTCAAGCCAATTATTTGGGCAGTTTCTATATCTGGCTTTTAAATTGGACATGTAATCATTTTACTTGGGAAAATCAAGTAAAGAATATTGGGGGAACAATCTGCACGCCTTTTTTCAATAATTTTCCCATACGTTTCTCAAATGTGCCTCAAATGAATCTATGCCAGTTATAAAAGTGTCAAAGCGCAGGAAATATGTGTTGTTATGCTTTAGAGATATGTGACCTGACAAAATTAATAGCTCTTAGGTGAGAAATAGGGAAAGAAAGGCCTTCACACCTTTCTAAGAATCAACAATAATATAACCACTTGCACAATAATATTGAATAGTCACCTGTAAAACAATATTGGCTTCTGAAATAATTATTCCCAAAGAGGTGTACAATAATTTGAAAAACGAAGTCTTTTTGCAGCAAATGTTTCCCAACTAGAATTTGAGAAATGACAAATATTTTATAAATAACCCCTATAAAAGGTGTTACCCCTTTTACATTCGTAATAAAAAACCAAATACATATTTTAAATTCAGTTTATGTTCCAATTTCCAAACCGCCTAGGAATGAACTAGAAAAATTAACATCATAGAGAAGGATGCAGAACGATAATAGTAATAATAATAATAATCATACCATGAATCGCATTGTTGTTGTTGCACATATGCACATAAATAGGCCGCAGCCTTTTTTCTTAGAGAATCCTCAATTTCAATGCACTTTTAAGCATTTTCAAAGAGGGGTTCACACCGTTACAGCAAAAGAATGGTTTGCAATAGCCCATATAAAATTCGTAGCACGCCCCAAGGAGAGACAAAAAAGGTGGAAAGATCTTCGACTAAAGTTCCCTTGCCTAGACCCTCTAGGTTTGGCTGACAATCTAAATGAATAGATCAGGGAGGCGGGAACCACTGGCTAAAAGTGCGTAGCCAACTAGATAGCCTCTAAATTAATTTTTTGAACTTTTTTCTACAGATTTTTATTGGACATTTCTTAGAGTTAATCTGTTCCTGGATTTTATTAATCAGCGATAGGCTACGTTGACAAAAATGAAATTTAACGAGATTCTAAGGGATTTTTACGCGGATTTTTAGGGTTTTTGACTCTTGCCAAGCGTTCAATCTTAATTGCTCAACAATCCTGAAAAAATACACATGGATTTCAGCGTGTTCCATTGATTCATTTGCGAGTAGAAAGCATGAAATGTGAACAAAATCGCGAAAATGAGCAGAAAGATGACAGAGGGAGCAAATCGTTTGTGCTGGCTCTGCCGACACAGTCTTCCAGTATTAAAAATTAACGAACTTCCATAGACCTTCGGCGACATATGAAATCACCCTGACCTGCGCAAGCACAGGCGTATGAAAGACAGAGAAAGCAGCGGGTGGACAAAAGGAGGAACTTATGACCACGAAAAAGGAGCGCCATCTCAAATTGATAGGAACAAGAGCTACCTGTTGTTATGCCACTGCACCGCCATAGGTTACAGATTCAAATTAACATTCTAGATGCGAGAGAAGGCAGATTGAACCTGAATATCAAATAAACTGCCTCAAAGTTAGTGCATTATTTGATATCCCATAATGAATAATCTCCGGGACATAAATATTCCGTATTGGTAGATTTTCCGTGTGACCAAATGATGGTATTGGCAAAATAATGTGGTTTCATAAAGAATCTGAGAGTAATCACACTTGAGGTTTCTTGAAATGCGGCTTTGTTTCTGCACTATTCTTGAAAAGGGATCTAAATTTGCTTCAAGTTCGTGGCCAAATTATTTAGCGGTCACAGTATATGATGGCATGGAGTTTCGATGTTAGATTTTTCAGAGCCAGATATGATTTCATTTGGATTATGTGACGCAAAACGCAAACCACGAACCACAGGGTGCTGCATTACAGTTATTGCAAATTGTCACAAATAGAAATTACACGGGGGAGTTAAGCGTTGCTAAATGAAAGATATTAGCCGCAACAGCTGCGTTTCTTGTGAATGAATGAGTTCTTCTCGAGTAGGGGCTTAAACAACACAGACAATGTTAGGACCTTCATGCAATGGGCGTATATGTGTCTGAGACTTAGTAAAAGGCAGTCTATCCCCTATTGTGTTCATGTCTATTTCCATCGCCACAAAATTTACGCATCACAGAGCCTATTACAACAGAATAAACGTTCTCATTGCTGATTGGTTGTGCAGACATTGCCTCGTGGATTTTATTGCAATTTTTGCACAATCTTTATAATAGAGGAATCTAATGGAGATCTTGCGAGGGAGAGTAGGCGTTCTGCTAAAGGAAGTCGAATCGTTTGCTGCACAGCGAATCTAGGCCTAACCATTTTGATAATTAGCTTTTGCAATGGGTTGTGTCTTTTAACTTGTCATTTATTGTGTTGGTGTGCGATTCAATAGGAACGGTGTCCAATACTGTACTTAGGTTTATTATAATAATGATTATGATGTCAGAATGTTTGATAAGAGATCACCGTATCGTATTGTAGCAGATAAGTAATGCACTTCACGAGCAACAGGTCTTGTTGAACTATCACCTTAACCTACTCTATCAAATGAATTGAAACGTCTTTTTCAAAATCGGCCTCTTCTCTATGTAAAAATTAGCAAACCGAGAAAATCGCGCCTCCAACCAGCGAAGGTAAAAATGGCGTCATTTCTGACTTTGAAGAGCTGTTTGTGAGTATTTTTTCGTAGTTTTATCGAGGTAGTATTTATCCCTTCGTTGATGCTGACAATGCAAGATTACAGACTTATTTTGTTGTTAACCTCGTCTTCTATATCAACTGATACACTCCACTGAAACCAGCACTTCTAGCGATCTACCCAAGTTTGGTGACAGCCTCGCTTCGGCGATAACCGGGACTCATCATCATACGAGATAAATTCACAACACGTTATGTGAAGATGCTACCAAGACCAGAATGCACTGCTAGGGGTTCGAAATGAAATCATCACGGAATGGCAGGCATTTCGTCATTAAACATTTGCTACGTGTCAGTAAACAGTACCTTGAAAACAGAACCAAACCGATAAATATCACAGTTATTTTTGAAAACAAAAATACCCTGCTAGTGAGAATTCAGCAGCTGTTTAATTCAACAGCGGAATGGCAGTCAAACTGGCATGAAAACAGATGATTTTGTCGGATGCCGAAAACTGTGTTATTCAAAGATTTGCAATATATTAGCTGAAAAGGAGGAAATTATATTTGCTTTTTGCTTATTTACTGAGGAATCAAGTTCCGACATTAGGTTCAACTTTGTTATCTTCAAACTTCAAGTTGCGAGGCAACAGTTGAATCCACGAGGAAATTAGAATCAAATTTGAAATTGCAAGATGAGCGAGACGCGTTGGCAGGGTCACCATTTACGGTCTTTTTTTATACACTAACTGGATGGGCGATTGCCCTCCAGCCCATTAAATAGTCCTAATATATCTACTAGTTAAAAAATAATGTCCCCTCTTGCCTTGTAAACAATGGATTGCCCCCCCTTAGTCATTGTCCCACAAATAAGGCCCTGTCACACATAGGCGTAGGGGAAGATGAAATTTAAAGGGCTGCCCAATAAAAATCCATGGTTTATTAGAATTTTGCCCGACTTTAGGCTGATTTCTGCCCGAATTAGACCGATTTTTGCAAATTTTTCCAACGTTGGGGGCTGTAGCCCGGTTCCCATGTCACCTACGCCTATGCTGTCACCATTAGACAGCTGAGGCCCAGGGAAAGAAAATTGTTTGGGACCATGCCCTTTTTCAATGGGAAACGCCCTTTAGACCTGAAACAATGTAAAACAAAATGCACGATATTACTTGACTACAATATACTGTATGTGTATCATGAAAAGTGTCGTTGAATCCAGAAATTTGGGGTCCATTCCGTTGACATGATTTGTCTTATTTCAGATCAATGAATCATACAGTATATCATGATTTCTGAGTAAAAACTTTGGCCTCATAGTACGGGTACGGGAGATAAAAAATACGCTTCACTTGCGGGCATTATAGCCTTCATTATACCCTCGACAAAACGACTTAATAGAAATTAGGCCCGAATGATTAAATATTTATTTTTGAGGTCCTTTCCTGGCCGAGACCCTGGCCCAGATTGCTTCCCTGCTCCCTTCTCGGCGTCACTCAGTGTTGAAGATGTTGAAGAGCTAGCTAGCTTCTAGTAACAATGATAACGAGGTTAAGAACAATCGACCAGGATGTCATAGGGGTTCTCAAGGCGATATTGAGTCATGATTGAATAACAGTAGAACTACGTCATTTTTTTCCATGGAGGCTTAGTAAGGACTGTCGAAGGTGAGGCGTAACCATAATGCACTGCGTGCTTCGAATTACAAGCAAGGATTTTGAGTTCTGCCAGAAAACGCAGGCCTTTTACTTGAGGGCCCGGAGGTACTAACAAGGCGTGCAGTCAGGGCGTTAGAGGGGCAAAATTAAAAATTATATCACTTGGATTGTAGTTTCGCATGGTGAAATGCTATTTCTCTGTGCTTTTTAATGCTTTTTTGAATCTATTCCTCAATTATTCATTTAGAGTGGTTTATTTGACAAAAACTAAAGCTTCCTCTCTAAATCTCCCTCTCTTTTCGTAAAAAGTCGCTATCTCAACCCAAAGTAGCAATCAATTGCATGTTCCCCTACAGGGTAGTAGCTACTTGTAATATCCCAAGTGGTAGCGTTATTCATATAAATTGGGCCATTTGGTAGCCATCTAATAAGACCCTTAAACCGACCGGACCCCCCTTTTAGGCCTTGATTGAAGCATACCTCGGGCTTGAGGGATAGGAATCGTTAAGTTAATACTATACCAAGATAAATTCTAATTCTACAAAATTTTACAAAATTGGCAAATCATGAAAGTGTTGCAAAATAGAAAAAAAACAAATCATGGAAGTGTTGCAAAATAGAATTTTGTTTTGGCTTTTAATGCAGTTTTTTCGTCACATCAATCATATTTCAGCTGCTACTCACAGTCATGATCAAGCTTACAGCGTGGCTTGCACGTGTGAAAAGAGAGCAGACGTTTCGTGTGGGAATACTCGCCACAACAGATACGCAAAAAGAAGAAAAGCGCCAAAGGTGCTTCCTTCACAGCTCAGTTGCTGACGTAATTCATAGCAAATTGAACGAGCGGAATAAACTTAAAAAGTAATCATTTCTACTAAAAGACTGTTTGGTTTTTAACAAAATTTGTCTCTACGGTTACCATCAGTGAGAATTAAGTATAATTTCTACAGTGCCTCACCATAACAAAAGGATTTCAGTTTAGTGCCGCTACCATGAAAACTGTTTTTCATGACGTTGGTCAGAATGGGCAACGCTGCACCGTGCAGAAAAAGTCGCACACTGCCTGAACAAGTAGCGAATTTCTGTAATCTGTTTGTTAATCGGGTTCTTAG
>JAACYV020018015.1:0-11289 GCA_009936425.2 Chrysaora fuscescens
ATGTAAAGTAAAGAGAAAAGATTTTGCCGACTGACATAACATCTTGTATCGACTTGCCGATTGAACCTTTTCAGCGGGGGTGTCACATCCCCCCAACACCCCCAATGTAGAGGCAGGCCTGAACAAACGAAAACAATGGAAAGGCGTGTAAAGCCCACCAAATTAATTTTTCACTGGCTTAGTTACCGATTCTCTGTGTATGGAATCGCTCGTCTGCATACCCATCACTCACACACTGGAGGCAACCTTGCGATCGTTACGGCTATATAGAAACCAGGCATATAGGCTTGCAGTATGCGTAATACGCAGAGCTACCTATTGTTACAGAAAGTTAGCAGTTGCTCTCCTCGTTCCTTTTTTTGCCTGGTATTCGAACACACGACACTCATATCTAGAGTGTAGTGTGTATTGATAAGCACATGGATATCCCGGGCCGATCAATACCCTGGTTACTTTGGTGACTGCAACCTTCAGTTTCATTGTTGGAGAAGTTGGAGAGATGTTGGAGACGGCCTTTTAGGGATTTCTTTAAACAATTAATAGTGCAAAAACACATTTTGTTGAAAAATATTCAAATACCATCCAAATGTAACGATTCTATGCTAACATTGAGATAAATCTATAAAAATAAACTGTTCTATGTAATTTTTGTAGTCTATGACTGACTTACTTCAAAGCTAGGTTAATTAAGTGACCACACCTTTTCCTTGGCTAGTTTAAATGCTAGATCCCCTTGCTCAAAACGCCTGAGCGACGGCCCGTTGCGTCTGGAAAGCAAGCAAAAATGGAGTGCACATTTAGCCGTGGAAGCTGAGCTCTTATTTGCTGTACTACTGCCATGGGTGCAACTTCAATGGCAACCGTTTAATTAGACCACCGAAAGAAGTGACGGGCCCCAGCAACATTATGAGTTCATGGGCCATTCTTGGCTGCAGTTACCCAGTTTTATAGCAATATAATTAGTTTTTTAGCAAAATTTGCTGCAGCCTTTGGCCCAGAATATCGTTGTTTTTGTCTGCTGACAACTGCCCCACATAATTAAAGTAGAGATGTGCTTTTAGACAGAATACCAAAGTTTCTACCAAACACGTAGACGCTTGCAAGGGTTCATGACGGGTCCCGCTTTCCTAGGACATTCAAATCGAAATAGGATATGATTATCTATACAACAATTGTTAGCCACTTCGAATTTTTTCTGTTCACAGTGTCTAGATTTTTGCCATGGCTTGTTGGAAATCGTATTAAAATACGTTTTCAAGATTTACCCTGAGAAAAACTCGCATTTTTCCAGTGACTTTCCCGCTTACCGTAAATGCAAAAAATATTTGACATCACCTTGGCAACCATTTAAATTCTATTTTAATTCATTCAGAAACACCTGCTTTCAAGTATTCAAACATATGAGCAAGACATAAAGTTGTTTTAATCTCTAAAAGTACCATTCAGATATTTGATTTTTGTGCCCAGTTCATTATTGCTTGTATCGTCAACGTATATTGTTCACAATACGTAAGCTGGAAGCAATATCAATTGACCGTTGTCAACTCCGCTCATGGGATCTTGTTTTTCAAGTGAAAGTGAGTTCTCCGTTCAGCAGGTAAGGTTTCCTTGAACAGATGTTTGCGATTCTTTGCGATAGGATTCGTCTTTCATTTAGGAGTCATGTTACTGCAGGAAGCATCTTCATGTTTAGATAAACATCAATTCCAAACGTATCCAACGATATGTTACTAACATTGCCCGTAGATTCCTTACTTAGACAAATCCATGATAAGAATTCCAAGTTCCGAGACACTTTTAGGCCTTCTACTTTCTGGCTTCTGGACAGCATAAGGGAGATTTGTCATACATGCTCTATAATGTGTAGAGGTATAATAATGATATGAAGTCGTCGACGTCAAGTATAGGTGCGAGTAAGTCGATAGAAAAGAGGAAGCCCATTGTTCTTCGCTTCATCTTAAATTGAGTTTTACTGAAGTGTCGCAGCTTTAACATTAAGCAACAATCTAGATTAGTCTGAAGTGAAGGAGAGATAATGACCACAGAGTCCAGATTTTTTCAATTTTAGCATTTTTTATGTAAACTGAAAAATAGTCACGCTGATTATCCAACGATTAAGCTGATCATTTACTATGAGCTGATCCAGAAAGGTGAGAGGGAGGAACTGGATCTGCTAACCCTTTCAAACTGCCACTGGAGCTGATGCAGTTCTAGAATGTCGCTAATAGTTTTGTACAGCTGCAACAATGGTAAATTTTGTCATTGCTTTTTTAGGAAAAGTGCGAACAAACTCAAAAAATAAATGACGCCAATGATACTGGTGGTTTTCGCAGACTTGTATGCACTAAAGAGAATAACGACGAGGAGTTGATAGAGAAAAGCACTGGCAGTGGAGCCATGAGCAAAGAGAATAAATGCGCTCTTGATAGTACCTGCATACATCTTAAATTTGGAGAAAATGATATCATTCATCACTACTCAAATCAAATGGCTTTCAAAATAATAGCAGAGGCACAGTCAGAATCTACTAGCAAGCCACCGTGATTGATCCCAGAGTAAGATTGAGTTTATAATGTGAACAGAAGTCATTGCAGTTTAACGAAAACCTCTGCAATCTACTCAACAGATCATGCATAGTGGACAGATGCAAATTAATTGACGATTGACTATTAAATTTTAAGCTTCTGTTTTGTAACGATCTCATAAGTGTGTTCTTGCTAAAGAAAAGCAGTTATCATGAAATGTTTGCAAGAAGGGTACGCGTTTGGAAAAAGAAACTAAGCTCGCATTTTAGGGCTTGCGCTTCTTAATGAAAAGGCCAGTTTTAGGAGCTATTCAATGTTTTCCATAGTTCCCTAAATTTTGAAAATATTTCGCAATTGCTTAAGTTACGTCCTGTAATAACAAACCATCATGATCTAACATGTTAACAATGAAATTGTAATAAAACATCTGTAAAACGTGGAATGGTCCTATATTTTCAAAGGAAGCATCCTGCTAGGAAATGTTTTAAATACCTATTTGCGTATAGCTAATGCAAGGGACAAGAGAAATATCTTTAATTTTGAAGATATTTGTCATTTCAACAATCTGTAAAACATGGAACGACCCCCTTATTCCCCCCGCTTGAATTAAAAATTTCATAAACCATGCTAGGTAACGTTTGCAATGTTTAAGAAGAAAACATAGCTAATTAATTTTGAAGATATTTGCCATTTCGAGAATTTGTATTCAACATTAAATGTTTCCATTTCACCCCTGCTTCCTGTAAATCGTGGAAAAGGGAATCTGAAATGATTATCAGCACGTAAAATTGAGTTTGTTAAGATTAGATTTTTGAAAATTTAAAGATGGTATAACCATTTCATTATTGCGTACAGTAGCTATTTGCAGAGAGCCCCTTTCTTATAGCAAGTTTCCTGACAAAATGAGTGATATATAGTTGACTTGGATACTCTAAACAGGGTGCACAATTTTATCCTGGATTCTTCTTTTTTACTCGAAAGCACCCGAGATTAGCAACTTATTAAGGTTTCTCAATTATCTATAGATCTAGAGGTAATAAATGTGGGATTGCAGATGAATTTCATTAGGATTGCTTCCAAAACATTGCAAAATATCCTATCCTAAGTAAGTCTATTCACGAGATGAAAACAACGATCGTGTACTACGTTCGATTGATGCCAATCTAATCTCAAGTTACCACAATAAAGAACATGTGCAGGTTAAGAAATCTTTAAATATCGAGAGGCCAGTTTCTGGAAGAGCTTGACGTTAATTTGATTCTTTTTCAACACGAAACTTTAAACGTGTATATAATAAAATGAAATAAAAATCGGTAGGTTATGGATTCTTGAAGAAGTCATTGCAGGTATTTTTAAGCCAGGTCTATTATGCAGACCTCGCGCAGACTTTCTAAGCAGGGAGATTAAGTAAGTAGAGGAAACGTAAATGACTTGCGCAAGAGATGTGATATGCAGCGCATAAAGCCTTTCCAATGGATGTGATTCTCAAAATGATGGGCAGATGTTACAAGCTTCAACTTTGATTAGGATTTTTTTACTTAGGTTTCCAACATGGCAAGACTTAAATCGCGGACTTGACTATGCAATAACTGCAAATAATTCTAGATTTTTTGTGTAAATTCTAATGTTTAGATATTGCCGAGAAATTCAAATTAATGATGAAAAAATTGGCCAGTACAACAAGTAGATTGGATGTGAATTTGAAAAGTCCACGCTTTGTGTTGATATGCAGTAGCTACAGTAGGGTCGAAATCTATGCAGCGCACCGTTGAAATACGCGGATTTATTTTTTTCAGATTTCCCAGATAGAAACAGCTCTAAAAGCTACTTCATTTTAATTGAATTCTCAAAGGGGGTGAATAAAAATCAGGATATGTATTGGGACGGAATGGCCGATTGGCAATTTTCAACCTGATCCTTGAGCTTCTGAAGCTTGTTAATAGCTGTGAGGCCACAAACACCCCAGACAGGGCAGCAGAAACGGAAATGTGGCTCAACTTTACCTCTGCCCAAGGTCTGCAGAATGAAGTAATTAGGCCTCCTGTAGGTAAAAATTGGTGCGACTATTATCATATCTCCTAAGTCATCCTAACCGAACGCATATTGTCGATTATGTTAATTTCATAATCAATTAAGCCTAATTCATGTATCTATTGCAAGCAATACTGATTCCACATAGGCAAAAATAACAAAATCTAACAAAAAAATAATTTGAATTCTAATATTTTCCATTTTACGAACAAACAACAAGAAATTCATTAACAAAACAACATGGCATATTTAAGCCGAACAAAACTAACTAACACAAATTTATAGCAAAATTAAGAGCAGCTTGAATTGAATAAAAACGTACAGTCTTTACCTTTACTCAAAAATTCTTCATTAAATTTTATTTCTATTAACCGAACGAACAAATAGAGATATGTAACGATTGAGTGTGTTTGAAATAGTAAAACATTTTTGATGCAGGAAGAAATATGCATAAAGTACAATATTTAGCGATCTACAGCCCTCTGGTACATAAAACGCATTAGCGTCCACGAGTAAGCCTGCTGCGAGTGAGCAGTAGTTAAAAACCCACCTTTAAACAACTTGTTTCAAGCATTAAAAAGAGGGAATGTCATAAAATAAGGGAGGTTTGTGCCAAAATGTTATCAGGGAGATCAGGGAGTTGCAATCCTTTCAAGGGAATTCGAAGGCTCATAGCTTAAGAAGTAATCAGAAAGCCAGGCGGAGAGGACCCAAGTGACACAAAGAGTATGAAAAATGCCAACAATTCTGGATGATATCAAAGATAAATTATCTGAAGGCTTTCATTTGATTTCAGAGCCTTGCAATTGATAAGGGTAACACAAAACTTTACCAATATGACCATATAAATTAAAAACTACATTATTACATTTTGGCATCGTTTCTAATGTAATGTTATGTTATGCAAAGTTATGATGTTATGACAAGTTCTGTTCTGCTATTATCTGAAATGCAATTTTGTGTTTTGTTGAACATTTGTAAGTTATTTTATGATATGATACTTATATATGTAATGTAATCTATTTTTGATAAGTTTCAAAGAGGCACAGTGGCACATAGAAAAAAAGGAATATGGCATGAGGGCACAAGGGCATCAAAAGTTGGGGGCATCAGGGCACATAAGAAAAAAGGCATGTGGGAAAGGAGGTAGATACAGTTGGGGGGCACATAAGAAAAAAGGTATGTTGGCACGAAGGGACCAAAAGTTTGAGGGCATCAGGGTACAAGGGCAGATAAGAAAAAGGCACTAGGGCTAATGAGCATGTAATTTTGCAGACAAGGGAAAGTTATGTTTTAGGCTTTGGCTTCTAAATATAAATAGCTCTTCATGACTTCCTTAATCAGAGATGCTGTAGCAACATAAAAGGCTTTAATCCATAATACTCCTCAAAAGATAACATCCATTACAAGATGACAAAAACAAAAGGCAAACAAGCATCTACTCACTGCATTTAGTCTTTACGATGTCCAGCCTGCTCCACATGCTGGCCAAGTGCTGTATGACTGGCAAAAAATCTGCCACAGGTTATGCATGCCCAATGCAATAACTCATCACTATGCTGCTCACGTCTGATGCGTGTTTTGAAGCTTTTAAAGCACAATCCACATGTGTAACCTGTTGTTGCAAGAGTATTGTTACAGAAAACAAGAGAAAGAGAGGACCCATATCTTGCTTGAAGGTATGCCTCCCTTCTTCTCTGCCATAATTCATACAGCTTCTCCTTAGGCACTGAAGATATTCTGAAAGCGAATTTGTTATCATCTTTACTCGATACTTTGTATGAGCCCAAGCTTGAGCTAGATCCATGCACGCAGCTTCTTGAAAGCTTATTTTGATCCCTCTTTGGGGTGCTACCATATGACCTGAGGCTAGAGCATGAACCCCGCAAAGAACGATTTGACTTCTCTCTCTTGCCATAATTCAGGGACCTGCTGCTAGAGAAGGATTTATGCAGAGAACTTCTTGATAGACTACTTGAGAGGCTTGCTTTTCTCTCTGTTCTTGATGAATGACTGTTCCTTGTAGTACCTTTATCTCTGCAACTCTCCCCTTCAGAATATGACCTTCCCCTTTTGATATTGCTTCTGAGATCAAATCGAGGAGACCTTGGTTCTCTGTTTAATGCATTAGCAATATTCCTAGTGCTTGCTTGATCACGGGAATTATGCCTGTAATCAACAGTTTCAGAATAGGTTCTTGTAATTCTCTCCTCTTTTACTACAACCTTTCTTCCACCCCAACTGCTGGGTCTCAAAGTACTGCTTGAGCTGACAGAGGAGGTTCTTGACCTCATGCTTGAATACCTGCTGCCTGATACATCATATGGTCTTAGTCTGCGTTTAGCTGCAACGCGCTCTTCTTTAAGCTTACTCAAATACTCTTTATTGTAATCATCAAAATGGCCGTAGCCATTACAACCTGATAATGGGTCAATCTGCCTCTGTTCTCTTGTGATTTTGGACATAGAAGTGGTAGTAAGTTCTGAGTTCAGTGATAATAAGGACATAGATGGCTGCAATGTCATTGAATGGGTTGTTACATTTTGAGCAACATATTCTTGAAAGTTATAATCTCTTGAGTAGAGCTGACAGAATTTCTTTCTATTCTGAACCCAATCCATCACACAAGACTTAGCATCTTTGGAATCTCGGCCATTAACATTTCCCTCTCCTTTCTCATTTTCTGACTGTGTCGGTTTTGGGTAGCCTCTCTTCTTTGTTGAGCCAGGAAGACTCTGCTCTGAAGAGCTGGTTCCCCTACGCCCCCACTTTTCTTTGCCCCTTCCTTCGGATGAGGAAGAGCAGACAGAGGCTGACCTGGGGGTAATTACTGTAACCTCATCCAGCTCCACTGAGTCGAATAAATTAGCAGGAAATGTCACAGCGTCGTCGTTGACGTACTCTACCCTTTGCATCGCGACATAACCAAGGTTGCCTGCTTTCTCCAACTCACGAAACACCCACAGAAACTGGTTATTAAGAGCATACCATTCCCATTTGTCTGCGTACCATACAACTTCAATAATGCCTAGATCCTTCACATGTTTGTCTCCATTTCTAATATCTGATACCACTGTTTCCAGACGGACGGCATCCAAAATTGCAGAAACTGTTGAGCAAGTAAATTTAACATCCGAAGGCTTCAGGACAACTTGATCGCAGTAGCTCATATTTAAATCACAAGCAGCTTCCATACTGAGACTTAAGTGCCTTGATGTAGTTATAGACCAAATACACTTTTTGGCATAAAAGAATAGAACAAAAATCGATGACAAGCGGAACTTCAGACAGCAAACTTCAAAACAAGTATCATGCTCAAGGTTTGTTTTTGTAACCACGAGGTCTAGGGGAGTGTCTTGGTTGTTGTTGAAGTTTCCAACATAATTTGTTGCCTGCGTGCCGACCTGGCTTCCCCACTGCGAAGGAAAATGTATTCAACGTTATTCTGTGGTTTTAGTTGAGAAAGCATTGACAAATCATAGTCAATAGAAAATACTCTAATATATAAATAGAGTATTTTCTATTGACTATGGACAAATAAATGAAGAAACATCGCATTTTATTTTCTCTTGTCTTATTTTATTCAAATTTTACTCTTACTGTTGGTTTATAACTTCAAATTAAAATCGAACTTTGTAATTTTGAAATTAATACGTCATCTGGGGCACATGACTCGATAGCTCCTTGTGAGTTTTTTTCATGTGTCCCTCAGCATAACAACATAATCTACCCTTTGTATAATTAACAATCTTTGTAATTCTTAATTTATACAGTTTAGCTTTAAAACTTTGGTATATTATAATTAATATTTGTGTTTGCTGATAAAAGATTTTGAGTTGAGAAACAGTAGCAACTCATTAAGACAAACAGTATCTAAAGACGACTATGGCTGATTCTCGGCTTGGGTCCTTACTTTTGCTATCTTGTTTTGGATTTGGAAAAGGTTGAAGTTGAACTTATATGTTTTTGTTGCAGTATCAGCCATATCTCGCAAATAACGAGGGTGCACAAAAGGCCGATCTCGCCAAACACATTGTGCACTCTCAATAACATGTACGATAAGATTGCTTTTTAAACAGAAACAAAATTATCAATGCTGAATGTCTTGTAAAAAGCCAAGCCATAGAAACCTTTGTATGTGCTGTTTGCTATTGTGCTATTGTTTGTTTTGTAGCAAATTTCGTGGTTTATAGGCGTATTTGCGATTTTTTTTACTTCAGTCGGCAAATCAAGATGGCCACGCCCCCCTGCTGAGATTCTCTCGGAACGGTCCTGACTGTTCATGCTACAGTTTATTCATTCTATCACACCGCTACGCCAACGGAAAAGTGAAACTCACACCGGAGGGAGATCTTCAGGCCTAAGTGATAACATCCATATCAGTAGTGACCATGGCATACTTGCCTAAGCTGATCCTTCTCGATACCGGATAAAGAGCTGGACAATTTGAGAATGAAAAACCAAATAAATTCTACAAAGGTATGCTATAGCTACCATACTACCGCAAAAACCTCTTTAGACAAAGCCCAAAGAGAGGCTGAATTAGTAATACTATTTTTTTTTAATCCTAAAATTGGTTTCCCCTTCCCCCGGTTCAATGTTGAGGCAATTTGTTTCCAGAGCAAGGGAGAGCAAAAATATACTAGAACCAGTTCTAACAACATTGAAATGGGGGGGGGGGGGAAGGGGGAGGCTAATGAAGAAAGAAGCTGTGCTAGGCAGATTTGTCTCGACAGTTTTGGTGAGGATTGTAGTTTCATTTTAAATCATTGTCATGTATCACGAAAATAAATATAAATTTGTCTACTAGACTGACGAGTAGCTGTAAGCCCGTAGTTTCAATCTGTTCTAAGCAGTTTTTTTTCTACGCTGCTGGGATCGTTATTGCGGAAGTCAACCAGCAATATTTGATTGAAGTACAGGAACATATGATTTTGAAATTAACTCCGCTTTTTACTTTCTCCTTTTACAACATCGACATCACCTTTTCGTGTTGTTATCGACTTCACCTATCTTGTTGTTTATCACATAATGAAGTTGTAGCTAGGTGTTTCGTTAATCCGTAATCGAGTTTTGTTATTGGTTGGAATTTGCAATTGTTAAGACGGAACTTTTGGCTTGTAATATTGAGTAGAATCTGTTATTCGGTTTCAGAGATTGTTGAAAAGTAATCATGTAAGGTCAGAAAGTATGAGATTGTCATAACAAGATTGTTCTTAAAGTTTATGAAGGTTCTAGAGCATATGTATGGAAATTAAAGATTTGATTTCAAATATTGTATAAAGTTGTAACCTTTTGTTCGTTTATCGTCGTCCATTCTCAAGTTCAAAATATATTCCGTGAATCAGCGAGAAGAAAAACAAGAGTTCAGGGTTTTTCACAACTGAAGCAGCTTGTGGAGCTCTGCAGGGATCATGTTTAGGTTCTCTACTTTTCAATGTATATATTAACTATATCCCACTGTCTATAAAACACTCACATGTTGATAAGTATGCCGATAACACCAGTCTGTTGCTTCCTTCAAATAGAATTTCCACCATCAATGGACGGGTTAATGAGTACGGACGATGTACAAAGTTATGGTTGAGCCGAATTTCCGTTTCAGCTGCCCTGTCTGGGGCGATTGTAGCACCACAGCTCTAAACAGTCGTGTAAAAAAGCCCCTTCAGAACATCAGCACCACCTATTGTGAAGTAGTTGGGATGGCAAATGGTCAATGATCTCGTAGAAACAGTCTACGAACAGGATCTCAGAAGGACCAACCAGAGGTATTCCAAATTGCGTGCAAAGTAAAACCGTTTTACACTTCATTGTTTTGGTCCGTGATTGCCGCGACCGGAGCTCTAGCTTCTCATTGGGTGTAGTTTTAGCAGAGTATTTCCATCGCATGAAAAGTTGAAGTGACTTCCACTTGGAAAACTACAATCGCCCTCAGAGCAAATAAAAATTGATTCCGGCTTCACAGCCAAGAAAGAAACTTTTGAATAAATAAACTGTTACAAAAGTTGATCTATTTTCTGATTGATCAAAAAAACCTTATTGATTATATCACAAAAAGCTACATTTCAATTTGAATATTTATCAATTGATAAGAACATAGTAGCTGAGTGATGTTAAATTAAAATGTCAGCTTTTGGGAGGTGGTATGACGCAGGTTGGAATGTGAGCATGGTGAAGGACATAGTCACTAACGCTTCCTAAAAGTGTTCGACGAACAGTTCCAAGTCCTCTTGAACCCATGATGATACTGTTGGCATCATTTTCCTGGGCAATCTTAACAATTGTTTCACCCGGAGTTCCATCAGCAGTTTGGAGGAATAGAACATGCTTGATCTGAAGAAAAGGAAAATATATTTTTCACTTAAATTCTCTATCCATCCATAAAATTCTAGCAGCGATTGCGATCCCTTCTTTCTTAAAAATGAGCAGTTCCAGCCAATAATTCAAAAGAGGATGGAAGCATTTAGAAACCTCTGCCTTTGGATCGTCAAGAATATCAAGTTGACTTTTGTGTGTCATATTTTCCAATATTGGTATCCTATCGGGTTCACAAGGGGGTCGCTTTAACTAAAGATAATATAACATAGAGTAAATGAAACTAGGCCAACTTACATCTTTGGTTTTGCACAACTCTACATATTTGTCTGATACAGTTTTACTCTGCTCTACACTTTCATTCACCATCATTTGGTAACCATCACTAAGAACTGCACCACCAGCTGTAATCAAGGGA
>JAACYV020018237.1:0-10336 GCA_009936425.2 Chrysaora fuscescens
CAGGTGGAGGTTAACTAAACTATGTCCCTTCTTCGCGTTTCGCTTCCAATTCTTGCCTAACTAGAAAGGCATTGGGAACTATTTATTGTATACGTGTTTAAGTCTTTAATATGACTCGGGAGGAAACTATAGCACTAGGCCGTATCATAATACGGCCACATCAGGGTCTAAAAAAAATAACTTAAAGTGTTTGAAATTGATCTACGCATTTCTTTCTTGGGCATTAAATATAGAAACGCAAATCTCTTTCAAGCATTACGGTGGAACCGTTGGAAAATATCACGTACCTGCAAAGCTGACATGAAATTTATTCTCGGGCTTGTGAATTTGAACATAAAGAGGCGTATCAGGTGCGAAGTCTTGGATGGCCCAAGTTCTGACAATCGTCTGATGATCCTATAAAAAGGATTTGTGAATTCTTTAGTTTAATAAGTGCAGCCGAGCCGAACCATAGAAAATATGCGTTCACAAATGACACCCATACCAGCAGCCGAATGATGAAAGAATTGTACTTAGAAACGTTGTTGCAAGTTCTTCGATTCGCCTACTCTCTGTTACAATTGAAATCTGCATAATACAACAAGTCGCCCAAAAGGAAGAGTAGCTATGAATGTGTTCAAACAAGGACCATCAAGTCAGCCTGTTTCTTAAGTTAGTGTTCTTGTTAGTCTTCATAATGTGCAAAATGAACGGAGGCAAAGTTTCTCGTTGTATAAAAATCGTTTTGTTTACCTCTGTACTCATAATCGGAACTTACAAAGCTCACTTCAGTCAATATTTTCACTGATTGTGATGCCCAGTTCCTTTTTAAAAAAACATGTTAAAAACTTTTGACTGTATTCTAGCAATATTCAAAAATAGCTAAATACCAGAGTCAAAGCTAAAAGTAAAGCTGCTATTTTTGCTGCTTCTCTAAACTTTTTGAAATAATGACTAACTAGTGAGAGAGACCAAGACCAAGATACACAAATGTTGACCAACTAAGGGACGATACGGGTCTGGAGAAAAACCATTCGAAAGAAAGGATGCAAAACAGAGAGGAAAAGAGATGTCGTGCGAAATATGTTCGAGCATGTAGCTCCACAAAGTTAAAACATTAATTAAAAAATCGCAGCTTAAAGGCAGCCATAGCCGAATATTTCTAACAAAAGCCGAAAGAGTATGATCAACTTACTCTTGAATCTAGGTCTGGATTTCCCCTGTCAGTTAGTATGAAGCAGCCTGCAGCATCGATCACTCTGAAAAGTAACGAAAATATCGAGAATTACGGCCATGTCTTTTGAAAGACAAACAAATCAAAAAGCGCCCATACGAAAATCTCAGAAATTTCCACAGGGTATTCTGTTCTATGGCAATGCTCATGTTTTTTTCTATAGTTATTTGGTAGGTACACATTTTTAAACGATCGGTGTTCAAATATTCAAATTCATAAACAAGGAACAAAATGCTTGCTCAAAATTTTATTTGCGGTGGGTGTTAATACCTTTCAACTGTGCAGCACACATTCACTGAATTGCTTATAGCAGTGTATGGAGTACAAACTTAGGTATGAAGTATATACCGAGGTAAAACGATTATGGTTAATCGTAGCGATTCCTTACTTTGCCCTGATAAGATCTTGATCATTGAGCGCGGATCCCTTTAAGTAGGTAACTCTTTGAGCCCATAGAGGAACTTGAAGGAGAATTCTCAGCTTGCTTTCCAGTTCAGAAGGAGACAGCAGAACAACATGTACATCCTATGAAAGGTAGAATTGGTAAAAAATACTATTAAGTAGGAAAGGACTAATCATACCCATGATTAATCAATCAATCAAGGAAAATCAATGAGTAATTATTCTAATTTATCCAGTTAGCAGATCGATGATTCAATCGACAAGTTAATCAATTACCACCTAGGTCTTTAATTTGCTCATTTATCGCATTCTATCACGTAATCACTCAATCACTTAATCACTCAATCACTTAACTACTGATTCACGGAATCGGTCAAATACTCACTTGCTCACTCAATCACTCATTTA
The DNA here is from genome assembly GCA_009936425.2 of Chrysaora fuscescens. NCBI lineage: Eukaryota > Metazoa > Cnidaria > Scyphozoa > Semaeostomeae > Pelagiidae > Chrysaora > Chrysaora fuscescens. The sequence goes on from JAACYV020018237.1 coordinate 2,024, forward strand.
AATCACTTGATTAATCATTTTATTCGCACAATCACTGAATCTACTAACCAATCAGTCAATCAACAAAAACAGATTGAGTATGGCAATTAATTCCGACGTAGATTTCCAAGTTCATTCCATATAGACAGCTCACATAATTTTCTAAATCACACTTTTATACCAGCTAACGTTCTCGTTCAGAATCAAGGTAATCAACTTTGAGAAGTCAATCTAACAGCGATAGAAAATGAAAGTCTTCCTTTGATTTAAAGGCAAATGTTAAGACACAAAAATAAGATTTGTAGAAAAATTTTAAAAAAATGTCTTTTCAGTACCTCCATTTTCGGATCAGCATAAAACTCATTTAGGAAATCAATCATGGTGCTCGCTCTAAGAGTAGTTGAGCAAACCACAACATGCCTGTCTGCACCGAGAACTGAACTGTACACTCCTCCTTCTTTTTGTTTAGAAACGAGCAAGAATGCAAGTTCCTCCAACTATAATTGAAAAAAAAACTCGATGTACCTTAAGCTTCTGCTAATGAGCAAAACTGGGTAAGATAAAAGGAAAAGGACAATCCAGCTTATAAGAAGCAACTCTAAAATAGCGCCGATGATTAAAACTTTAAATCTACTGCAGTCTTAAATTAGCATAAATAGGTACCCCACATCTGGAGAGAAAAGTTTGACCTCTGCAGGAATCTCCGACCTTTTGAGAAACCTTTTAACTGTCCTAGGGAGGATACTTCACCTCTTGTTTAACCTTTCACCAATGAAACACGTGACTTCTAGAAGAGTCACATTATATAGTGGAAAGTATGCAACTATTTACTTTCAGGGTGAACGTATTTGAAGATTCTATAAATTTAAATATAAAGTTTATAGAGACAATGCAATATCATGCTTTGAGAGGGAAACATATTGCAAAATTGGCCTATAAAAGGTTTGCCTATAAAGCCACTTAATGCGTTTTAAAAGCTTCGACGAAACGAAAGAGAACCCGTGAAGCAGAATGCAGGCCCTTCTTTCGTGCGGTGAACAAGAAAACCGCTTCGCAAACAACGCACTCTCGCTGTAATAAAACCAAGGCTTTCATTTGCTGACTCAGTTATACACAATTTTGCTTATTGTTTGGCAGACTCTACTGTTTGGGTTAGAAGTGTTTGTGGCTGCACGCAAAGTTCGTTTACGTCGAATGAAGACTGAAATTTTATCATATCGCCTCGTGTCTTGATGCGCAGCGCCATATCATGCCTCCTTTTGTGAATCTAAGTTAAGGTGTAATTCTCAAAAGGGATAATTACCTCGGCAGGAAGAATCAGAAGAGCAAGTATAATCATGATGATGACCCAACCTCTTGATATGTTGTCACGTGGGACAGTATCACCGTACCCAACCGTGCTGAAGGTCACAACAACAAACCACAAAGCAGTGAACATAGTCCAGTTGCCATGGGCACGCTCGAGATGTTGCAAGCCACATACGCTGAAAATTGAAAAGCATATTATAATATTGAATATCAAATTATTGGATATAATTGAAGAGAAGAAAAAAAAGAAAAATTACTTAAATTTAAGTGCATGTAAGAAGACAGCTGCTGGAGTTCTTTATCACAAGAAAAGAGCATTAAGATTTTGCAAAGATTCGTCGTTTCAAAATATCTTCACAGATTTCCAAGAAACACTTTTTTTTGAAGGGACCATAGACTTATTACATTCGTCGTTAGTTTTCGCTTTTGAATTGAATTGCTGGACGCTCCAACTACTTTGAGCGATCAGTAGTAGGTTGATGTTGTTGTAGTGAGTGTTGTTGTTGCTGTTAGAGCTTTTATAGCGAAAAGTGGGACTCGTGTAATAAGTCTAAAGGAACGATATGGTTCAGTGACAATATACCTTTTTCTATTTCATAGAAGAGGCTCGGATCGAGAAACCAAATCTAGTTGATCAAAGTCCAATAATAGCGATCGCATTTAATCGCAAAAGGTTGCCCTATTCGAAAACAATAGGGTTAGAAAATCTCATGAATGGCATATTTCTAAGCGGTAGTATAGATGTTCTGAGAACGAATTTTTGTCGAAGATTGCATTTGAAAATCTCGGCAAATCTCATTTCAATGTGCTTTTAGCCTTGAGTGCAAGTGTTGCATGAAGGCTTGAAAACAATAGAAATGCTGTTGAAGATTCGTGATATATTTTTCATCAGCTTAATTTTGAAAATAGTTTCAACAGCTTGCGTAAATCAGTAAATCCCACATTTCTGACAAACACTAGATTTCACTAACTGTGTAGCTATTATAGTTTACACTGTTAATAAGCATAAGCATAATATAATAAAACAGGGACCAGCTACTAAAACAAAAAATATTTAAAGTTTCTCTTTGTCAATAGGAAGTATCGAGTTTGATCGCACCTGCAAATGGTGAAAATAGCTGGAAACTCTGTTTATTATTATAATACCTCGTGAAAATCAGGCACACTACGCTTAGTACAACCAACAGTACTTTCTGTGATACTGCCGATCTATGCTGCAATCTCTTTCGATGTAGATCATTCTGCAAGACGAGAAAAGTGGGGGTGTAATGGGGGTGATAAGGGTAATATGGGTTATCACAATGTGGGTAATATGAGTTGTTATTAGTAAGGCTTTCACCATCAATAAACATATATTCATCAATTTGCAATGGCCATTGCACATTTCGAATACCCATGATCCATTGGCAAAATGCATTAAAAATATGCAATACTTCAGGCATGACAAAAACAAATGCAACAAGAGAGGCATGAGTGGCAAAAGTTACAAATGGAAATAAAACTGTTTAAAAAACTACTAATGCCTAGAAAGTAATATACTAAATGTAGTGGAAGAGATCTGAAGGTTAAAAGATTGAGTAGGAGATGAATAGAAAGTCAAAAAGAATGTGACGCTGTAGAACGGGAACAGCTGTTAAATAGCTGCAAAGGAGAAAAATATACAGCTGAAGAGAGTCCCAAGGTTAAGTATCAGCCGTTTCTTTAAAATGTTTCTGTGTACGTTTAAGATAGGTGTCAAAACGAGTACAGACATAACTGCTACTGTGTGTCCCTCCAAATTGAAACGTCTAATAATTATTGAAATAAACATTCTATCAATATTATTCATAGAAATTCGAAAATACATTAGACTCTAGTAACGTTTCGCTTTCACTTCTTCAGAAATAAACTTTACAATAATTTGGGCCTGCCTGTAAACTTAAATTACAATGGGGTCAAATGGGAGCAACAACCTAACATTGGGACCGACCTGATACAATATGTAAATAAAAGTTAATTGAAAGGGGGAGAGGGCAGAAAGGAAAGAAGAAAAAAATAGTTAGAGAATAAAGGAGGTGTGAAGAGGAGCAGATGAGTGATGCTGTCTGCCCCCAGGAGGGGAAAGTATTTAAACGAAACGATATGAAAATAGATCGGTCCCAATATAAGGTTGTTGCTCTCATGTGACCCAGTTTACTATATTTTCGAATTTCCTTATTACATTTATATAGTTTATGGAAAGGAGATTATGATTTATCATGATATTATTCATATATATAATAATATGGGATCCAAGCAACATTTTTCAAAGAAAAATATCATATTTGTGTATTTTCTTTCTATATGCCACTACCCCTGGTTTAATCATTGATAGAGAGTCTTTGAGGAGACACTTGATTACTGACCAGAACTGTCTGCGCACTGTCCTTGGCAATCCAGCAATGTATGAATGTTAAACCAATGAAATTTCGCAAGTCGCTCCAAAATATCTGCAAGATTTATAAAAATTGTAAAAACTGTAGCTATAGCGTTCTAAATCTTAAAACAAATAATATATCTATCTTTGAGTAAGAAAATGGGAAGAGGACAACTATGAAGTTATCATCGATTTACTATATGGCATATGGTATAATGGCATACTGTGATTCACACCAAATTGGAAAGATACTGGTCCCTTTTAAGAGGTAGAAAAACAGAAAATTAGTAGAAAATTTTACGAACAATGAAAGAAGCTTTGAGTGCGCTAGAAAAATATGGCATAAAATATCTACCGATTCGAAGAAATCTTTCTTACAAAAACGTATGATTCAAATTTGTTGCCAGTTTCGGCATTAACAGAATTTTTTAATATCTTCAAAACTTGAAATGACCTTTAAGAAGGCCTTGCCTCGTGGCTGTTTTGCGTAGGCATACCAAGCACAAATGCTTTTCTGGACATGCAATGCAACACATACCTACATACCCACTGGCAGCCTGCTGAATACCTTTTCAAGCATAGTATCAAATTCAACTCAAAGAGTGATGGATAAAGAATTTGACGAAGAACACAATGTTTCGAAAACAAATAATTTGCATCATGTCAACCTTTTGGGCTTAGAATACTTTTCAAACTTCGCTTCAGCTTAAGCTAAATAAAGACAGCCAGCTCCGCCTAAAATAGAACTTTTTGAAAAGTTTCGAAATTTCTGTCAAAAGCCTAATGCAGTTAAAAGATCGATATAAATTGTGATATATATTCCTACCCTCCTTGGTGTACTAGTCACAAAATTGCAACCAGAACCGAAATCGGCCTTATAGAAGTCTTTTTAAAGCATTCAAAGTTGCGATTTTCCCAAACTCAACTGCGAAAAAGCTTGTGTTGGTATGACGTCATAAAGAGTACTCGTTCAATAATTTTTTATTGCGGTTGTATAGAAGATCCGACTTCAATTTGGAATATTTTGTGAAATACGCGTTTAATCTAATAAATTTTCTACATTTTGGGCATGAATTGACTATCAATTGAAAGTGTAGCTACCGCAACTACGATCAAAGAATCCCGTCCTAAATTGTCAATTTTAATTTTCAAAGAATAAAACAAAGTTTAAAATAAGAAATTCTACCGAAAGCAAAGAGCGGTGAGTGCTGAAATTAAATTAATAGGTTGTTTGTATGAGTGAGTGCTGAAATAAAGAGTTTGGATGTTTGACTGACAAAATCGGCAAAATTTGAATAAGAAGGCATGGCATGTTAATATTGACACAAAAAGACAATATTTCGGATATTGATAAAAACTTAAAAACAGCTGAATCAAGCAACAGTTGTAATAGTCTTTATACAGTTATTTATATGTGTTTTAAGAGAAACGTAGACAAATTTCGTATTTCATTTGCCATTTTGTTTGAGCGATCACAAACAGAAGGGAAACCAAAATGCAAGAAGACATGATGCAGCAATAGAGTCAATTTAATATTTGACGGAACTGTCCCTTTTAAAAAATTTACATTTCAAAAAAAGCCATTCAAGCTACGAGGGTTTTATCAGGTGTTCATAAATGACGCAAGTTGATTGGTAATTGAAATTTTTTTTAGAGTTTCTTTAGCAAAAGAGTAGTTGCAGTAGCGGGAACAGTGTTGTTCTTAACATGTTTTTGTTATAATTTATTTTGAGAATGTTCTAGAAATATAAGCATTGCATTCTTGTCTTTGAGATTTATGTAATGCAGATAAATGTATTGGACCATGCTGTTGATTGGGGATCTTAAAACTAATGCATTGCGGACAGTTTCGGATCCAATACATGTGATCTAATTCTCTTACACATGGAGGAGCCAGGATTTGCTTTTAACCAGAAGCCATTGCATATTGTATTACTAATCTTCCAAACATCAAAACTTTGAATACTTAAAATTTGTCTTTATTTTCAATTTTAGTTCAAAACTATATGTTTATAGCGTACGCTTGATCTTGCATCTTCTTGGCAACATTTTTGTGAATAGTTGAATGGAAGGCTATTTTATGAACTTATTTTTGTATAGAATTATATGATTGCTCGTGATGCGTCAAAATTTGTCAGTACATAACAGTTTTTCCCATTAACAATTGTCTTCAAGAGCTCAAATGATGGTAATGAATTGAGAACATACTCTTTCTGTTGATCTCTAAATCCGATTGCGTTGTAGATTATCCACTGAACGTAAGTTAGCCAGTGACGATTTAATGGAATTAGTTTAAAGACCATTCCTATCCAGTCATAACCGCGATAACAAATAAGGCGACATCTGTTTCATTTTATTCTGTGCAGCATTCTAGAAAACATTGAAACGCACATAGGAACGCACTGACGGAGAGGATAAAGCTTTGTTATTTTGAACTAGCGGGCATGGATTGAGGCAAGTTAGCACGGTTAACCATAGGCGTAGGGGAAGATGAAATTTAAGGAGGGCTGCCCAATAAAAACCTATAGTCTATTAGAACTTTGCCCGACTTTAGGCTTATAATATGCCCGAGTATGACCGATTTTTGCAAACTTTCCACACCTATGCGGTTAACCGGGATGCTGGCCCATACCGAGCTAGTGCGCATCGCAGATAAAATAGCAACATACAATACTAGCTATAGCTGGAATTTGAACCAGGGACCTTTCATCCCAAACCACAACTGACTAACCTAAAGCAATATAAATTGTAATAAATAACTGGCTATCTAGCTATTTGGTTAATACAAATACAAATGTGAAAATTTAGTATCGAGAGAAATGGAAACACGCGTTGCTTACAGTAGGGATTTTCGTTCTTCGGCAAGGATATTTAGCGTTATTATCAAACAAAGAGATGCATGTACGCAAATTTATACAGTTATCTCGGTCTCGAACATTATGAATATATTCATTATGTTATTATGCAGATTCTACAATTTCCGACTTTCAGTAAGGCCCTGCAATTGTGAAACCCTTTACATTCAAGAAACTTTAAGCCTCACATGGCTTGATGAAGTACTAACAGTTCTCTTACATTGATGAGAGAAGAAAGCCAAGTATTGTCTTGAAGGAAACGCTGTTCGCAAACTCATTCATTCGCAGTCTAGAACTCTAGAGAAGATTCTGTTATGAGTTTTCATGATAAACTGCATTTAATCCAGGCTTGAACTCTCATTATGCTTGCCGAAACCTACATCAATTTGCAGTTAATTTGCAGAATATCTAGAATTCTTGAAGAATCATTTGGTCCTAGATTACAATATTATGTTACCAAATAACAAATCATTGTTCGAAGAAATCTTTTCCACCAACATTATATTTCTTTGGCGCATTTTCATGAATACAACCAACTTTCGCGTTTAAACTCCTGCACATCCCGGATAATAGACCCATATAGCTGACACTGAAAAGCTTACATACGCTTGGTGACGAACTATCGCAATCGAAACTAAACGACTTGCATTTCCACTCAGCCCTAAGACAACGATCTCGGCAGAATCCAATATTCGGTGTCCAAACATTGTCTTTTAAAAGTTGGCAATCGAAGTCTTCGATAGCGCTGATTTGTTGCCCTTGTGCTGGGAAAGGAGAGCTGCATGTAAGCGTTGCAAAGCATATAGGGCAGAAGAACGAACTGCAGGTTATCATCGAAATAAGAATGGCCTTGATGATTTCCATTTCTGCAAAGCACTGCAACCTGTTTTGTTTTAACTGATCTGCCTGGTAGATCTTTGTGCTGCTTGTGGTATACAGATGAAGCGGAGGTAACTGCAAATAGCAGAACTGCCAAGAAATAAGTAATATACGCCTTGTATTGATGTTGTTATTCCGATGCTAACCACAACAGGCTTGTATAAGAATTGTTCCAGAAACCGCAAATGAGTAAGTTCTTAACCAGCTGCGATGATATACGTCATAAAGTACAGATAACTTCCTTTTGTTCTTCTGTGTTGATGACAACTAATCTTCCAGCTGTGATCCACAAGACATGCTATATCTATTATTTGAAGATTCACGTATTTTGAAAAGGAAGATCTGATTAAGTCCACCTATATTAAACGAATTTGTGTGAGTTCTACGTACTGCAAAATAAATGCCTCTTTGGAGAAAACAAGCTATATAGATATGCTATCACACTGTCGTAATAGAAATGCAAACAAAAAGAAACAGGTCTTCAAATTGAACAATGAGAAGGAACGTCTGTCGCTAACTTACGTTCATGAGTCGTAGTTTAACTTTAATACGGTACAGACTGAGTAGCGAGATTTCGACGCATGTAAGAAGTCTAAAACCTTGTTTAAACGTGCTTAATATTTCTGTGAACAGCAATTTCTTAGTGCCCTCGTGTTCAGCCATGTTCAGTGTTCAAATGCATAAATGAATGGCCACCAACTGCCTGGTACCTTGCCTCGACCGCACTTAACAACACAACGAACAAAACAGCACTTAACAACAGGCAAAACAATAGACTTGTTTAGCAAATCCATTAAAATATTCTTACAAAGGCGCAACTTTCGTTAAAAAATTCCAAACAAGGTTAAACATGGTGTTTAAGCGTACAAAAAGTTTCATGCAACAAGTGCTGACGCT
>JAACYV020018348.1:0-13780 GCA_009936425.2 Chrysaora fuscescens
TGGATGGATGGATGGATAGATAGATAGATAGATAGATAGATAGATAGATAGATAGATAGATAGATAGATAGATAGATTTTGTTTCTTTATCATTTCCTTTCATCTTGCAGTTTACCAAGTGCCTGTTGATGGATGCATACAGCTCCTTTATCAACCATTACCTGCAAGCAAGAGCAACAGTTAGACTCGCATCTCTGAGACCTCCATTTGCAAAATTTCTTGAGGTAAGTCTTGTTTTTAGGTGTAGCATCTACTTTTTCATTATATCTTATATTTTACGTAGTTCAAGCCAAGGTGCAAATCACGGATTATATCTCAGTTTTAATCAAGAATTAATCAATTGATCACGGTATAATCAAATAATCGAAGAATTATCATATTAATCGTAAACTCATGAAGCACAGCTATGCGGTAGAAACATTAAAATAGTTAATGCACAACAAATGCATGGCGTTACGCATTTTTTCATTACAAACAATTTTATCGACCCACAACCATCTTGTTTTCTATAGCACTCAGTGCAATCCTTTGTATGTCCCAAGTTAGGTAAAAAGTCATGAGATAATCAGGTACCCGTGGCGATGTATCGTGAGCTATTTTAAACTTTTGTGCGATTCCCTAAGATTTATTCCAGAAAGAGAAGCAAGAGCAGGTCACGGCGTGAATTAGAAGGAATATCTTTACTTAATTCTGTTGCTTAATTTCGTTACTCAATGGGGTAACATTAATCAAATGACCCCCATGCAGGAAGCTGATGCACTTTTGTTATCCAATTTCCCTTTTTTTGTTCTCATGCAAGTCTAGAATCGCTATAAACAGCTGGCGCTTCCTTAAAAAAACAAAAAAAACAAAAATGTTTCTTGGTAACCTAACGATAATTTCTTGCTATGTTAATTTGCCATCAAGACGATTCTTGCTATTTTTAAAACGCTTACCAATCATAACAGATATAAATATCTTATTAGGCAAAACTAATTAGGCTGATTCTTGTTCTTCTATTTTCGCCATTCCTTTGTTCTATGTTTTATTTGTACTTTAATAGATTATGTGTAGATTGTGAGTTTGTTTATTTACAATTTACGGCTTATTAGATGGCGCCGATGAAAGAAACCATAGGCATGCCCGTGGGACTTCTCACGTGACTATACCAGGTTTCTTTTTTATGAATGGGAATTTTCCGCCTGGATGTGATGAATAAAAATTGAGGCATTTTTCACTTTTAAAATTCAACAAGGTCAGTTTGGTGGAAAGCCAGCAGAAGTGCCGTCCTTTTCGAGTTGTGGTATCCTTCAAGTGGCTTACTACAGATCACAGTATTTTTTATACTTTGGTTTAATAAACGATTGAACTGTGTTTTCTTTTAGCAATGCTGCAAAGAGCACAAAGAAAAACTTACTCTGCAAGACCTGATGATTCAGCCAGTTCAGAGAATTCCAAGATACGTTCTCATCCTCAAGGTAACACATTTTTGGAATAATGTGAAAAAGGCTTGTTTAATGTTGTGCCAGATAACTTCAGAATAACTGCCGTTGAAGGAAGTATAGTTGAATTTGGAAGAAATATAGTCAACTATTTGCCTAAATAGGGCGTTTTTTGTATCAGCCAGGCTACAATCCTCGCCAAAACCTCTTGAGACGAATCCAAAAAAGAGGCTGAATCCGGTATACTATTTATAAAAATATCATAAAATTGATCCCCCCTCTCCCCCCGGTTCAATGTTGAGCTAATTTGTTGCCAGAGCAAGGCAGGGCAAAAATACACTCAAACGAGTCCAAACATCATTGAAATGGGGGAGGGTTGAGGGTTGAGGGTTATATCACACAAGCTAAAGAAAACTTTGTGCTAGACAGATTTGTCTCAACAGTTTTGGCGACGATAATAGCTCGGTTAGTCCGAGAGAATGACCAATTTATCAATTCAGAGAAGATATGATCTGTTCAAAAATATTGTGCTTCCTCTCATAGAAGAAAGAGCCTGCTAGCCTGCTTCGTGCAAACAACACCCTATATTTTTTTATGTACAGGGATGCCTGGGATGGTTCCCCGGTACATTGTATTCATAGCAACAATTGCTCACACTGTAATTTATTATCTTGCACTTGCAAGGTATCTTTAGTATCTCGTTGTTCTGCCTTTTTGTTCCTTTCCTTTCCACCTCTGCCTGAAGTTATTGGTTAAGTGTTAGTTAGTATAGTATAGTTAGTATCATAAGGAAAGTTATTATAATTTGCGTTTTCAGGATATGTTGAAACACACAAGCCAAGAACATCCTGATTATGGACTTTTGCAACTTGCACTGGAGGAAATCAAAACATTAGCAGAAAGAATGAACAAGGGGGAGATGGAAGCTGACCAAGCTGAAAAGGAGGCTGAAAAGCTTCGTGACATAGAAGCGACGATTGAAGGAATCACAGATGTAAGCTAACATTATAATTAAACTTACCACTTGACTCTTTGGATAGCAGATATTATTACATTTTGTATATTGAGTTGAATTAAGATGGTAGGTTAGAGGAAGACTTATGAATCTCAGTTCTGGCTAAGCGCTACCATCTTAATTAATTCCAATATTTCAAATGTAAAAAGTGTTTGATAGAACTTCAGATGACTCTGTATTTTTTTCTCGAGTATCTAGGATATAGCCTGGGAGTAAAAATTATAACTCGCAGTTTCCTTGTTTCTGATCTTGCCGTGTTAGTTTTGACATTTATTTCTTTCTTTTTTAGTTGGTTACATCAACTCGTAAATTCATCAGACAGGATCTAGTAGCCGAAATTGTAAGTTGCTTGATCTGGAATACTGTAAGATTTGAAGTTTAAGTTTTGAAGCTGTTCTATCCGAGAAAGAATGATCTTTGAAGCTTGTATTTTGAAACTAGACTGGTTTTCAGTCTAGCTTCTGAATGCCTATCAAAGTTTAGTAAATTCTAAATTCAAATAAGCAAGTTAAATTTGAAGAGATGTGGTATTTCATAACGTGTGCCCGACTAAAGACCACTAAGTTTTTATCTGCTTTAAACCATAAACTTAGTCATTCCGAAGAGGACGACAGGCTAACAATAAATTAAGTTATTTTTCAGGATGCTCCGGCCTTTAATCTTGGAGGCTCTTTATAACTTTATCTGTTGTCTATAGCTAAATTGTTTTGAAAATTGAGTGGGATTTTCTTCCACCTTCTCGCGTGTACTTAAAAAACATTTTTGTTTACTCTTTTACAGAAAGGAGTGATTACGAAAAAAGACAGATGCATATTTCTCTTCTCGGATTTGCTCGTCTGTGCTACAGTGAGAAGGAAAAACAACGCATTACGTAGAGGATCCCTTGTCCTGTAAGCTTTACAAACGCATCAGATCTTTCAAGATTCATTGAGTCATCCTTGCCCTCTCTTACACAGCAGATTAATCTTCTTTTGGGCTTAGGACCTCAACGATGTTTTTTGTTGATATGTTGCAAATCTCAGAATCTAGCCAGGGAATCTTGATTAACTGATCAGTAATCCTTAACCTAGGTCATTAATCTAACATCAATCTTTTGTTGGATGATCAGCATTTGGACAAATTCGAGTAACCGAAACCATTAAAGAAAATCTTTCCCATATTATGTTAACCGTTATTTAATAAAATTAATGTATTATTGACTCTTAATAGGGCAATAACAGCAAAATAAATCATCAACACTGTAAGTTTATGGAGCAATTGTGTTCAATAAATTTGGCTTTATTAGGTTCCCTGGTGCCCAAATTTCGTGGCTGCGAAAATAATGGTGAATAAAGTAGCAGGCAGATTCCTTCAACCTGATCATCATTTCATTTCTAGCTAAAAACAATTCTTCCAACGATTTTATAATGCATCTTTGTTTTTAATTAGCAGATTTTCTGGACAATCTGCAACAGAATTCAATAGATACAAGCTGCTATGGAAACTGCCTCTTGATACAACTGAGCTTGTCAAAGGTTGGTTCAGAAAGATTTTTCGGTATTTTTTACGGTTGCCTAAGAATACAGCTGACTTTGTAAAATAATTCCACTCATGGTACAGAGTGGGGCGTGGGAGATGGTAGGATACAGCTGACACAGTCCCTCTAAGTAATTAGAATAGGCAATATTACACAAATGGCCAATGAAAAACCAGTTTAAAAGCCAATTCACAAGCCTCTTCCAGCTCTAAAGACTGAACCTCTTTCTTTCTTTCTTTCCGTGCTCAGGTGGAACTGCTTTAACCCCAAAACGAATAACAGGAGACAAGCAAATCGAAAGACTTGAAGAAGACATCGCCATTCTTGCGAAAATTAGTTCCATGTCTGATACCTTACTGGCGCCACATCAGGTAAACTTGGCGCAGTCGTTGTATTAGCAGCTACTTTTCTCGCATCCGCATTGCTTCAATAGGTTTTTCATAATATATATTACGATTGATGTAGACTCGCTGCACGACAAGGCCCGCCAAGAGGGAGACAAGGGGGGCAATTTGTACCGGCCTCCCGAACGAAGAAGGGCCCCAGAAAGCTATGAATAAGCGTTAGCAACACTCAGTAAATATCTTAACTTGCTGCCTATGTTAGACTCTCTATGTCCTCTCGTTTGGCCTAGTCGTCGCTTTTCTTCCTGCAGTACATGTTCCAAAATGATTAATGAAATAGCCTGTTATGGTACCTTTATCTTTGTAGAACTTAGATATGTCAATCCGAGAGATCACTGCTGAACTCAATCGTCAAGTTACCGAGCAAAGTCAAACAGCCCAGCCGATGCAGACTACATTGGCAAAAGTTGAGCTGCAAGTACAAATGGAGTAAGCTTAACCATCTTTAACCGTTTTTGCCATTTATAGTTTGTGATTATCATAGCAATAATCAAATAGTACAATCTATGCGGTTATCTAGGTGACAAGGTATTGTTCCTCTTTATGCAAGAATTTCCTGAATCTGGGTTTGACGTATTCTCCTGGGCTACCCTTAAAACCTTGCCACACAAGTCCAGTTTGTTCTGTCTCATGGACGGATATATGAAAAAATCCCTTCAGATAGACCAAAGGCTGCTATTTAGCTTGCTGCTGCTATTTATGGTTAAGATAGCTCCTAGTAGTCAGTGCTTTGCCTCTTTCCACAATTTGCTAGTGAATGTATTTAGTATACAGCATTAACATTTGATAAAGTTCCTCTACACCTTAACCTTTCACCAGCCTGTATACAGAATGTAGTTCTTCCTTGTAAAGTCCACTTTTATAGTCTTATTTCTAGCCAAGGCTACTCAATTGTCTTAACAGATTACCCCTGGTCTGGATGCATATAGCATATAGCATGGTGCATCCGAACACACGGGGCTCATATCTACAAACCAGGTATCAATTTATACTCATGGGTAGAGGGAGACTGGGTTGCTATCTCTTTAATCACAGATGGCAAGACCGTGGCTTGAACTCACAGAAATCTGACTGTAAGTTCTAGCACGCTAACCACTGCGCCACAGCGACCATTGTGCCAAGTATTTATATAATATAATTCAGCCTTTTTCTAAATTCAATTTCTTTCGTCTTTCTAGTGATGGAGCGGAGAATTTTGTCTTCGTATTTCTTTCTGCAGTTATCAAGTCTTCTTGGGAGGCCATTTACGAAGATGCTAAACAAAAACTTGGTAATAAAATACGTTGAATTGATATCCTTTAATCAAGAGCTGTTGTAAAATATGTGAGAAGATTAATTTTTAGCTCTCTGAAATTCCAAGCAAACCAAACAAGGAATCACCTGGTGTGGTCTCATAAAGAGAAATGAAGAGGTTGCTGCACAACAGTTTAGGATGTGCGTTTTAAGGAAATGCTTTCCGGTTTTGTCACTGTCCCTCTACATTTTGTTGACTGTAATTGTTTGATCATCTGTTTGATTGCTACAAGCATAACATTTTGTGCAAAAGTTGCAAAAAAATGTTTTGTACAAGGTTAGCTTGAAAATCAGTGTTTACGAAAGAGGTGAGACGGACAAATAATTTGAAACAAAAATATAGAAATTAGAAGAGTTTGTCAACAATTGTTTCACGTTTTTGAAGCCTGTAACTGAATGTAGTCAATGTTGCTTAAAAGCTGTCAGGAAAGACACTTTAACGAGTATTAGCAGATGAAGTTGTGTCTATTTTATGCGAATTCTTATTTTTCATCGTTGTAGCTTACGCAAGACATACTTTTCCTCCTGAATTTCAATACCCACTGCCAATTGATAAAACAAGGAGTGGAATGCAGGTAGTCATTAGTTATTTGACTTCAATCATGTTGCATATATTTGAGTCTTCTTCAGTAATTCAGTAATGTCAATTCAAATAACACCTGCAAATTTATACACACATTTTATGAACATTAATAGGATTCATTTCGGTTTAAAAGATTATTTTGCACTCACTGGAGATGTTCATTTTGCAAAATTATTGGTGATATAACTCAATCCAAATCCTTATGAAATTATAACTCTACGAAACAGCCTGATTACCGTCATTAAACAGCCTTATTTCAGAAAATTGATTTTGTATTGGTGGTTTCTTGCTAGAATAGAGAGGCTAATCATTTTAATGCTGTTTAAACCAAATTCCCAGATTTGGACGCCTTATTTGAATTTTGAACTGTTTTTGTACATGTTAATTTTACATTGGCCTTAATACAATTTTTTAGCCAACGCACCTCTGAATAAACGAATAAGGGACTGCAAGTTAGTTCTTTAATTGGGCTCCATTTTCTAGATCTTTTCTGTCTTAAAACGCCGATGTAATTAATGATCTAATGTCTCGATATTTCATTTGTAGTTCACGTGTGCAGCCCCAAGCCGTCTAACGAATATTGGAGATGTAATTAGCGAGCAGAGTAGAGGAGATGTATGGGTCTGCAATAGCGATGGATATGTTGGCCAAGTTTGTCTAGTATCAATGGTACCTGAGGCACAGGTATACGAAATTGCCATTTTATCCCATTAGATATACCTACAACAACGTGGAATACTTATGCATGAATACTGTGACAGATTTCCACCTTAAAAAATCTTAGAAAATGATCGAAAAGAAGGGCCTTGATTAGATGAGCTGAAATAGAGGAATTCAAGCAATTTATTCATGTTTTAATTGTGTCTTGTAGAATTAATGACAAGTTGCTCTATATATTAGAAGTTTACCTTTATATATATTCTATATTTTATAAGATTTGTTGCATGTTAAGAAGAACGTATCGTGTAAATGAATTGACATGAATAGAAATTCTTTCATGCTCCAAAAACCATCGAGTTCCTTTTCGATTCAAGCGATCTTTAGCTTGTTCCCATTTCAAATATCATTACCACTCCATCGAAATTATTATTTTTCAAACGAATTCTATTTTTTTACAGTCTCGACCGTGCGTAACAGTTTGTTCCGCTCGTATCCAGTGCATATCACCAGTTCCCGGATCAAAGCTGATTTCAACGAACCGGACGAAAAGTATCGACCCGAGAAAATTGCCTAGAATACCGGAGGTAAATTCTATGATCGCCTTTCTCTTTGCATAATGACTTCTTTCTCGGTACGTTATGCAAGTACTAAATATCAGATGAAAGAAAGTCTTAAACTGGGTTCGAAGACAAGATAAAAACTACCAGCAGAATCTTACGTTGCTAGAACTCTAATGCTCTCTTGACTCTGGTATTCGTTGCGTTCTGGCATGGGGTGGATGGCATTAGAAATTCTTTTGCTGCAACATGATATCAAATGTTGCAAATGTGTTATCAAATGTAAACCTGGATTTTACCCTCTAGGTGTTGTTATCTTGTTTTAATTCTGTATCATTGTCCCATTATCATTGTTCACTAGAGTCGAAGTCGCAAAAAGGGATCGAAATCAAAAAGCTCATCTAATCCACCCTTAAAAGCAAAGAAATCGTTGCCAAGTGAATCGGATGAAGACGACGCTACTGTTGGACCTGAAACTATCATTCCATTTGATAGCACCGATGAAGAAGATAACGATATCGGATCGACTTTTATTGGTAATGCCATTTACAGATCTACCTTCTCACTTGTCTTTACCTTCTTATCCTGGCTTAGCACTTCAGCCACGCTGCCAAATATATTTTTGAATTTTTTCTGCAAATTTCATGTTGCCTTTATCGGCCTTATTTAAAAATCTTTTTTGTTTATGTCAGATCTACATTTCTCCTCGACGTTTTCCTTAATTAGCTGATAATTCGACTCTTCCATGCATTCGTTCATTCAATCATTCTACGTACAATAATTAATTCATTCGTTTATTCATTCATTCATTCATCAATGTATTCATACGTACATTCATACATTCATTCATTCATTCATACATTCATACATTCATACATACATTCACACATTCATTCATTCATTCATTTATACATTCATTCATAAATTCATACATTCATTCATTCATACATTCATTCATACATTCATACATTCATTTATTTATTCATTCATACATTCATACATTCATACATTCATTCATACATTCATACATTCATAAATTCATACATTCATTCATTCATACATTCATACATTCATACATTCATAAATTCATACATTCATACATTCATTGTTTTGAGGACTTGCTAGGAAAAGCCTTTTTAAACAAATCTCTCTTGAAGGTGGCACAGCTGTCTTTGGTGGTCGTATGAGCCCAGATGGAAGTAGCTTGGGGACAGTTGAAAGTGTTGAAGGCTTAGACGGAAGTAGCAGCGACAATCCTTCTTACCAATCAGCGAATGACACCAGTGATGATGACGAGACGCAACAAGCTGAAAACAGAAGGATAAGCATGCCCCTGGGGACAGCGGTTCGAAGGGGTAATCATGGTTACACGTTAAAGGGCAGTCTGGATGATCTGTTGTCTGAAGAGAACGAAGAACAACCTACTATGTGGCTTGGTACTGAGGATGGAAGGTGAGCTGAGTGCAAATGCGATCGGTTTCTCAAAAACAAGGGGGTTTGAAAACAAGTGGTCGTTATTCATCGAAGAAAACAAACCTTTAAGCAGCTCCCGCCAATTTGTTTATTAGATGAATTAACTTTTGCTGGGAGATTTTACCCCCTCATGAAGAAATGCCCTGTTTTCAACTTACCAGAAACAATCTTAAACCCTATTTTCTAATGTTTTTATACAGCAACAGAAAACCGTTCCTTGCATTATAAATTCACTTGTTCACCGCTGATTTTACAAGGTTCAACGAGACTTCTCTCTTAAACTCTTTCCTTCTGCCATCTCCGAATTACCAACCCCACTTACTTAGAATAGAATTTGGACTTGCTAGCTCACTGTGAAGTGTGGTTATTTTAACTCATTGTTTTTCAGCATCCACGTGTATCAATCAAGCGATGTAACTCAAGTTCGAAAAAGTAAAATGAAAATGCAGCTTGGAGCTGTTGTTAATGCTATCCTGTAAGTTCATGAATAAAAATAATCGTATTTGTTACATATAAAATTTTTCCGTGTTTCCAATGTCACATTGTGAAGAAATTTTGGCAGCATCAAATTAAATTTTTTAAAAGGATTGTTACCCTAGAAACTCTCTTACGCAAGCCCCCTTCAAGAACCGACACCAACACGAAATCAACCCTTAAATCCTCTTTTAGGACTAGTTTTCCCCAAATCCAGATACTACAGAAGAAAAGAGTAAACTTGCAGCATTCATTGCAACCTATTCATCGTTTTCAGGTATCAGGAAAATAAAGTATTTGTTGCTCTTGCCAATGGAGAGTTAATTGTTTACAAAAGGGATCCAGGTAATGTATACTTAAGAATTTCACAGTTTTACATTTTTCCAACCTGTTCTTCAGACAATTGTGCCTCTTTACGTTGCAGTTAACACACTGATCATGACATGAGATTCAACGATTGAATAGCCCAACAACCCTAAGATCTGTTTATAATTATTCGTAAGATGAATTCAATTTGTTATAAGTGCCTCGGTTGTTCTAAAAACATCCTAATTATAGTGGATCATAAGCTTTAGATTTTTCTAGGCCCTGTCTATATGAATTTTCAGTGGTTCTCACAGAATTCCCTTCTATACACAACACCCTCCGCTGTACTACGTGACATCACTGAACCTTACTCCCTACCCTCTACGTTGTCCCATTCCGTGAAGATACCCCTCACTATAAAACCTCGCCATAAAACCGCTTAAATAGGGTCTCCACTCACCTTATTGCATGATAGCTTGTCCTCTCGTTATCGTAATTAGATCGGCATTCTTGTTACTTGTAGGCAATGGATGGGAAGTTGCATGTCCACAGACTATTCCAGTAGGCCCGAATGGCTCCTCGATAACAAGTATTGCTGCTGCAGCGGGCAGAATCTGGTGTGGTTGTCAAAATAATATAATTTTAGTCAACGCATCAACCTTAAAGATAGAAGTAAGTATTTCTTGTTGATTATCTGTCTGGTCTTTCACGTGTTGTAGGAGATCTAGAGTCGTAATGTTCGCTCTCACGATTTTACTGATTTCTTACTGATTTCCCGCTTTAGCTAATAAACTAACCTATTCCCCCAAGCATCATAATATGTATGATATATGTTGCATTCAACTCAACATTCAACAAATTTTCGCTTTTGCAGTCAACCATACAAGTTAGTCAAGATATTCATCGCTCAGTATACCGAATAGTGAGCTCTGGCTTAGGTGTGTGGATATCGCTACAAAGTAGTGCAGTTGTTCGTTTGTACCATGCAACTTCGTACGAAAACCTTGCAGATATTGATGTAGCACCGGCCGTTCACAAGATGCTTGCAGGTAAAGCCGCATTGATTTCAGATCGCACCATTAATTGATTTGGATCGGTTTTTGGGTTGATTTGCAGTCATCTCCTTTATCGTACTTTAAACTTCTATCGGTTGTCTCTAAAGGGACAGAAACGCCTAAAAGATTTAAACTAACTATTTTTTCATCAAACTGCTCTTCGAGAGAGTAATGCCGTATTCTACAAAGGTTGCATGCCCTAGCACTGTTGCGTTCCTGTTTTGATTATTACGTTATGAAGTTGCACAAATATTTGTTTTGCTCCAAAATTTAAGAATGTTTTCTTGTGTTTTTAGGGGCCGATGCAATAATAAGACAGCACAAAGCTGCATGCCTCCGTGTAACCGCATTACAAGCATGCAAAGACCTGCTGTGGATTGGAACAAGTGCCGGTGTGGTACTGACAAACCCTCTACCTACGATCAAAATAAACACCCGGTCCCTGCGGAACGCACCCGGCCCAACCGGGTCTCCTCACGGGCACACTGGACATGTACGGTTTTTAACATCAGTCGAAGTACCCAAGTCGCAGTTTAAACAAGCGAAACTTTTAACTCCCGAACCGGTTAGTTCTAATCGACCGGTCTCACCGTTGCCACAACGGTCCACAAAGACAGCAGCAGTCGCTCGCAAAGATGATAGTTCGAAAACAGTTACTTTAGTTATCAGCGGTGGAGATGGTTACGAAGACTTTAGGACAAGCGCCACATCGGAAGCAGTGGGACGAGAAGACAGTACGAATCATTTATTAATATGGCGAGTATAAAATTAAGATGTATTTCATCTATTGAGTCTGTTATATTTATGATTGGTATTTTTGAATCTTTTTGGATTCAAACGGCGTGGCTATTTGCTTCCAGGAGGCAAGTGGATTTGAGAAATTCTGCTACAAACCTAATTAACATACTTGTTTTCCTCTGATGCTTTTCAAAGGATCGCAGCTAAGGTAGAGATCATTTCTAAAGGATCGAAAAGGCCCTGACGAATTCCGCCAATACCTCTATAAACCTTTGTTTCTTGGCTGCTACGCCCATTGATTGCATATTGTAACCAATGACCACTACCAAGACCCGAATAGTAGCACCACTTGTGCGCTTAACTGATATGCGTTGCTGCAGCTACACTCAGCCAATTCGTTGGCAATTGGCAAGAGGAACAGAGGCAACTTTTGTATTTCATTCGCCAATTTGTTTGTGTACATATTTGAATAGCCAATCAAGGTGGAGAATTAACAACAACGTGATAAATTCATGTATCTTGATTGGCTGTTGTCAAAATGCAAACAAGGCTCGTTCAAATACAAAGTTTGCCTATTTTGGCAGGAGGTATTGCGAGAAGAAATTACTCTTAAATACCCAAAGATAAGCTTTGAAAATTCAACATTTTAAAAGATATTTATCTTCTGAGCAAATACAATTTCGTGATAATTGTAACTGAGCCACATGGCAACAATCTATTCACGTTATTAGCATCAAAATGCCAGATTTCTCACAATAAACAATACCAATCAAAGTCTAGAATATTTATTAATAACATTATCATTATTATTATTGTTAATTGTATTTTTATTGTTCAAAATGTTTAGTGACGTGACCAATGCATGCACAAATCGATTAATGTTAATGTAATCAGCTTTGATTGCGGTGTATATAAAATGTTGGCTTCACAAATCAAATCTTTTGACTAGAAATATATTTTCATGACCTGACCTGTCGTGAAAACTTAGATTATTTTAGAATTAGCTGAATCTTAAACACAGACACATTTTCCATTGTGTGTATTTCCAGCCAAACCCAAGTAATAATATTTACTTTGCTTTGACGAATACATGAATATAAATTCATTGTTTTTCCGAATATCGGAAATGAATGGGAAATATTAATTTTTTTCCCATTTCTGTTTTTGAAAAAATCAATTTCCAAATAACAATTTTAGCTTCAACACCTGTTCCTAGTCAAAAAATCATATCAGTATTTGAACTAAGCATAAATTTCTGCCTTCTAAATTTTTTATCTAGAACATCAAAATAGGAATATTTTTATTAGTTTAGTATTTTTTTAGGTTGGCTTTTTATATCTTTCATATCATTGTGGGAACATTACCAATAGTCTTGTTATAATTAATTTCTTAGTTCACAAGGTTAGTTCCTAATTAATTTACTTTACAGAAATGTTTGAACTTTCATGTTTTTAAACTACTGTCTTTTGATCAAACGGAGAGGCTAATTTGACAATTGTTTAATTATCAAACAGGACAAAGCCGCACTTTTTATCTTTCCTAGGTTTTTAGTAGGTTTTTTCCACGTTTTCCCTTTAAATCAAATCAAGAATGAAATCAAGAATGAAATCAGAATTATGAAATCCGTAAGGAATGTTTTTCTGAGATGCTGTGCTCTATTAATAATGCTCTTGTTTCACCCAGTTGTTTTTATATACAAAACTAAGCTTTTCCGTAATTTTCATGGTTTTGAAATTTTCATTTGACATTCAAACTTGTAAATAATTTGTAGGGTACTTTTAATCTGATGAAATTCACATAAATCTGTAATTAAGCTGTTATTCTATATATTTTTTGTACCTTTTATTCGTAATAAAATGTCTCGAAGTAGTGAATGAACAATATTTGCTTCCGTACAATATCTTCTTTGAATACTTACGTAATCAGGTCATAAAAACTCTGAACAAAACGGACTCAGTATGTAGGCAAAAAGCAAGGCAAAATAGGTCAGAAAAGGCTTTAAATTGAGGTTCTCCAAATTGGTTTGATTTTTGCCAAAAGCGTGAATAATACTAAGGCAAAAAGGGTAAAAAAGTCACAAAATTGAGTGGTTTCATAAACGCCCAATTTTGGGCAAAAACGTGAATAATACTAAGGCAAAAGGGGTCAAAAACTCCCAAAATTGAGGGGTTTCAAAAATGCTCCATTTTGGGCAAAAACGTGAATAATACTAAGGCAAAAGGGGTCAAAAATGCCCAAAATTGAGGGATTTTAAAAAGACCCAATTTTGGCCCAAAGCGTGAATA
>JAACYV020018570.1:0-13774 GCA_009936425.2 Chrysaora fuscescens
TATTTTTATCTTCTTTTGTTTGAAAAGTTTATTTTTATTTCCACAGAACACGAAATCTGGTCAATGTGAATCAGTTATGAAATTCACTTCAACCGAGCCGGATCATCTACCGATTGTCGACTTTTCTCCAGATCCTTTGGACACTGGACAGTACAAAGATTATAGAGCCTCTGCGAAGGAGGATAAACCTTCTACCCGCACTCGAATCACTGGCTTTAGAACAGGAAATCTGTGTTTCCTCTGATAAATTCATTTGTGTCATAACCATTTTTCATTAAATATTTCCTTGGAACAAACTCTGCAATGTACAATTTGCTCAGTTACAGAACATTTAACTGCGAATTACAGATATCTAAACTCATTCGTTGTATAGTTATGGTTAGAAGACTAAAACGATCCTCAAAGGACGTTTAGATTAACAAACTTTGCTTTAATCTTGATTGCGCTAAAATTCAGATATTTGGTCTCAAACAATTTTCATAGCTTTCTCCTGCTGCCTTTTTGTGCTATGTATTTTGGTAAATATGACTGCTTCACTCAGTTAAATATCTAACAAAATAGCTTATTAAATCCAAATTTGCTGATGCCTTGAAAACGTCCAAGCTGCGATTTGGAAATTTGATTTGCTTTAATATTGACAATCTAAGTTGAAAAAGAATTGAAAATCTAACCCACCAAGAAGCGAAATTGAAAGAACGAGGGCCCAAACAATTTTTCCAAAATATTACTTTATGCTTGATCAATTCATAGGTGCTGACAGTTCTTTATATTACTAAACATCAGCTATAATAGTATGACATAATTATGATAGTTAATCTCTACTGCATATGTTTCTTTGTACTACTTGTCGGTTATTGCTTCTTGACCTGCGTTAACGAACTCCTTGCAAATAGCAAAAGAATTTTCCAGTCTTGCAATTTCGTTTTCCAGAACTTGATTCTCCTGCTTAATTTTTTCGATATCATTTTTATGTTGATTATTAATTCGCTCTAAAATGCTGATATACGTGCAAGCTGATCTTAATATCAAACATCTTGGGATTTTATCAGATTGTGAACCATAAACGTTGCTGGGAATTGCGTCTTTCAGCAGCTCAAATTTGCCAGAAATCAGTTTGCGTCTTCGCCTTTCAAGTGCATTATGGTAATCACGAGCTTGGTAGTCTGCCAGCTTCTCTTTACGCTCTGCAGCCTGCTCCGTTTTTATCGTTTTTAGGCCAGTATCTGACATGGTCTTCTATGCTCAGGCAATTACATCCGGTACATAAGCTCCTTGAAGACATTTAATATGTTAATTAGTCAGTGAAGCAAAACAAATCAGCGTATCTATGCTTGGTTTCAAAGAAAGAAGACACTTCTCTCATGGGGTCAGTATAGCATTCATTTTTTCATTAAACATACCTAGATGTTTTTGCAACATTGTTCGTTGGTTACCTTCAAGATTTCACGGCTCGTTCTAAATATGTACACATTAGAAGTCTAAGCTACTATTGTGCTTTCTATGCAAGCTTTAGAATACTCAACTGAATAAATGTTGCAATGCTGCAAACCGGATTTTACTATGTGGATTGATGTGAGTAACATTTTCAAGGGTGCTGAATATATTTCATTGTATTGTTTGCCATTTATAAACTAGATAAAAAAAACAAATCTATAACTGACTAATGATTGTCTTTTATTATTTATGAATAAAATGGCGATGCTAATTTTCTTTCTCTTTCTCTGAACTCAGGTTGGTTACCTTCGCGATAAATGTAGTAAACGTGTTGGTTGGATTCAATAACATCTGAAAGCAGGTACAGGTAGCCCAAATCAGGGTGGCACAATTCATGTGCATGTAAAACGCTTGTTTGCAAGTACACAAGCAGTCCTAAAAATTATTCCATTCACCACTTTCTAGCATATTGTCGTCCTGTAGAAATCATCCGTAAAATAGGTTGATGCTTAAAGACAGCAGTCCTCGTTTGAAGATTACCTCGTTTTTTGGTAGCTAAGAGTAAAAGGTAAGTTGATTATTGAAAATTACTTTCATTTCATTGCTTTTGTCTGTCTAAATTGACGTTCATAATACCGAAGTTGTCAAACATTAGGCTGCAGTTTTTCTGTATAATTTTCCTTTCGATGCTCGCATCAGTTTTTTATGCGATTGTAATCTCAAATTTCAACGCAAAAGAATGCTGAAGTCAAGTGGATGTTTGATAGGTGTTTTGATGACCATATTCAGTCTGTTATATCTACAGTTTGTTATGCGTTGGAGAAAAGAAAAAATTCAACAGGCAGACTTCTCTTCTGTATATTTCGATGATTTGTTAAATTCATAATTGTTTTTTTTGCAGGATTTGCCGACATGGATATGTTTGTTGAAGCCATGAAATTGGCAAAAGACGTTGTTGTGCACTCAAAGGCAGAATCACCAAGAGCTGCAACAGAAATAGAGAATGACGAATACGATTACCCAAGAACCTTTGCGAGTAACCATCGTAAACTTCTTGATGTCGCCTGGAAAGTGTATGACATGACAAGTGAAATGAAAAGTTTGAAGGAAGATGTCAATGATTTGAACAACAAAATCAACGAAATCCATAAAGCACAAGAAGAGAGAACCTCCTCTGTTCAGTCACACAAAAAGACAGAGAAACGCAAAGAAAGATCAAACGATGAAGGAAACTTTAATGAAAGCAATGCTGTAGGAATACCAGAAGACGTAATGCCTGCTAGAAATGAGAATACAATAAACAACAAAGAAACAAATCTACAATTGGGCTTGACTAGTCATTATTCTTCTGGAAAAGAAAAAAGAGTTTCATTTCCCGATGACAAAAGTGAAGTGAAAGAAATGGATGATCTTACCTTTTCCATCTTTAAAGAAATTGCTGATGATGTTGTGACAAATTACGATTTATGCAAAAACGGGAAAAGAAAAGCACCCGAAAATGTGGCAAAGTATTTGGGAACAAGCAATTCGTTAAATGCAGCTATTTCTGATTTCGTACTTCCAATACGAAGAGAGAGTGAATGTGATTCTGCAGAAGGAAGTTATGTTTTTTCTGAAGACGCTGATTTCTCAAAACTCAACGATTCCCTTTACATTCATCATTCAAGGTATCCTGCAAACCCACTAAGCAATACAACATCATCTAAGAAGCTTACGAGAGACTTTTATTAAATTTAGTTTCACTTCTTTGGAGTCAACAGTCAACATTGGCTTCAGTTTTGATGCAAATGGTAATTCTTTTAATAAAAACAAGCACTTTTATTGGCTAACATTAAGTGGATTCTGAGTGTTATTCTTGCCACTCTGAAAACTCAGTTAAAAGGCCATTTTCTATCCAACCTTATACGAACAATATTTACATTGTTTGAAACCTGTTCCTTTTTGCATCTTCATTGCATCTTTGCATCTTTGCATCTTCATCGACATCTAATTCGTGTAAGCCTGAGCATTCAGTGACAGTCTTGGAAAGTTCTATAAACTTCAACTTGTCATCCTCAAAAGAGGAACAACAAGCAGATAAATTCTCAACTCCATGCTTTAACCAATCTAGCTCGTTCTTTACTCCTTCAACATTGCAACTAAAATTCTTTAATTCATTTTCAATTCCATTAAGAGTATCGGTTTTGTTCATATCAACTTCGACATAACTTGAATTAGGTTCTGTTATTGAGATCTGCTTTTGTAAAAGGCGTTTCTTTAATTCATTTAAAACTTTGTTGTCTTTTTTCATTAGTTGCATTAATGAATTTGACCAACGTCTTCTTTGTCTTTTCCTCTCTTTTTCATTTGCTTCAATAACCTTTTTATTTTCGGTTCTTTCGACTTCTAACTTTTCAGCCAATTTTTCATTAGCACTTTCAGACAATTTCGCTTTATCAAAAGTAAGTTTTTTTGATGTGCTCTTATCATACTCGTTATTCTTCTTAGATTTCACATTTTTTGCTTTATTCTCTGTTGTAATCTTTATATTTCTTTCACCTGTCAACAAATGGTTTTTTCGATTTAATTTTGGTGCTACGTAATGAATTTTAAACTCGCTTTCCACTTGCTTTTCTTTGTTTTGTTTTTCAAAGGAGGATTTATTTATGGAATTCTCTAATTTAGATAATCCTACTCCTGTTGTTTTCCTTTTTTGAAGCCCATTTCTAATGGAAAAGTCGTCTTTGTTTTTTATTACGAAATCCTTGCTGAAGATGCGATCATTCTGAACAGCGGCTTTTCGGCGAATTTTTCCAGCTGCTCTGTTTGACCGTAAGAATTCAGAGCTCAAATACTTCATGTACTCTTGCTTATTTGCTGAGTCGTTGGCACAGTCAACAGTGCTTATTTCATGGAATTCGCTTTTTATTGCATCTTGCTCTATAGCATCAATATTTATGCAGTTTTGCTCTTTGCGTGACGCTGATACCATGTCTAGATCTTTGCCTTTGTAACTGGTTCTTTCAATATGAGGCAATTGATAATCTACAATTGCATCTCCTATTTTCAGGCTTTCAATTCTGTTTACAGAGCAATTATCAAAGTTTTTCATGGTTCGACGAAGCTTCCTTTTCTCCCACTTTCCATCTGAAGTCAACATATTCCTGCCACATGGTTCATTATAATCATCATAATCGGGTGGTGCAGATTGCCTTCTTCTTGAAAGGTAATTTGAAGGTCCTTCTTGTCCTATGTCCATTGGTGTCGATTGCAGAACTTCTATTGAAGCTCTGTGATTTAACCTTGACATTTCAACACAATGCGACCATTTTTACAGCTTTTATTTTTACATAGAACGCGTCTAACTTCTTCAAAATGTCATCCTAAGTAAGAAAAAAAATATAGTTTAGTCTCAATAAACATGATCAAGGTGTATTCTTTTTCTTACAAGACATTTGATGTCCACCACTTCAGTCGTTAGATGGAACATTCTTGTCAATATTTCTTGAATAACACAAGACAAACAACTCATTTAGGTATAAGTCGAAAGACACTGACCTGAAAGGAAGACTTTCCTCACTGTGATATTGAGATTCATCTCAGCACTTATTTACATGTTTTTGAGGAGATAACCATCAGTTGAACGGTTGAACGGTGTTGTTGTTTTCCTTTTTATTTAGGTAATCTGATTGCTTTTATGATTTGATTCATCATATTATAAGAAAACCAGTGAACCCATTCAATTCTAATCGGCGAAACTTTTACTCAATACTCCTTGCTTCTATGGGCCTCTATGAGTGCCTTGAATATTCTTAAAATTTTCGATGAAGAATTATTAGAATTTTAAAAGAGTGCATAGCGGAAAAGTTAGAGCTGTAGATTTGGGATTCTAAATTTCATAAAAAAAGGAGAAGTTACCTTCGTCTGATAGAGAGACTATTGTCGACGCTTTGTGCAATAACTGATTTCATGAAAAAAGAGCATAAGAAATTCATTAGAAATGAGGGGAGGGGGCAGAATAAGGCTTTTAGGCAATGCTGGTTATGCTGACAAGCATTCATTCGTTGAAATATACTCCTCCATGTTTAAGGACAGTTTCCCCTCTTTGTGGTTATCCATAGCGTGAAAATGACGATGAAATAACTTATCAATCTATCACATTACCAGTACTACAGTTAATTCTCTATTTACTTTTTTACACATTAAAATTGGAAGAATGAGCTGCAAACAGTATTAATTGTTAACACTCTTGTATTCTTGATCACAACAGTTTTCAAAAGTAGGAATGAATTCCATGGTATCATCTTCTTCTGAGTTCAGTTTTATTTTCTTGAAAGCTTGAAGTGCATCCTCCACGGAATATTTAACATCACTTGCCTTCTTTGATCTGTTCTTGAAATATCGCGCATGACATGATGGCCTTTTCGACTTTCTTCCTCTACTTCGTTCTGATAATAATTCATTTGTGCAGGATGACGAGCATACTGTATTTGTGTTGCTCCAAATCGTGCTTCCATCTGCAGTCATATTTGTAAAAGAAGAATCACTTAAATTACCAGCATGGAAATTATCAAAATATTGGCCTGCTAGCTTAGAAGAGTCTTCAGTTGTAACATGAATCGCAGATTTGAACAAACTTGTTTCCACTTCAGTCGGTGACTGAATTATAATCAAGGGAAGCCTACCAAATTTTGATTTTCTTTCATTGCTTGTACTCATTTCAATTTATTAATAACTGATAAAATCTTTGTGATTTTTTTCTGGCTATTGCATCCTTTAGATAGTGGTTTATTTTCGATTAAAGAAGACAGCCTATTACATTCGCATTTGATGGCTTGAAGTCCTTTGTCCTGTCATGTCACATGACTTGAAAGGCCACTTCGCAACCTGCAAAATCCAAACCCAAAACAAGAGATTGATCAACAAAAAATGGAATGATCTATTATTGAATAAAATTAAATTGTCTATCAGAAGCAGACTATTTCCACAATAAAATCAAAAAGTTTTGAAATATTTTTCTGTATATTTCAGGTGCTTTCAGTTATGTTGCTCAGGTAGATCTGAGTTAATAAGGTGTACCCATTCACATACTCAATTTAGTTAGTTAGTGATTAATTATTTATCATCGCCACATTGTCATTATAATATCTTCTTCCTTTAACTTCTTTCAACTGCGTGGCTCTCTGTAAGACTAAGCCGCCAATTTCCAATGCCTGTTCTTAAACACTACGATGAAGCAATTCCATTCAAATGCGTTGATCATTATCAAAAATTGCTGGATTCCTGGATTGTTGTTAGTGGGGTACTTGAAGCAAAACGTTAATGGAAGACATTTTGAAGTAATATTTTTAATATAGAACGCAAAAAGTTGAGTTATAGCAACTTTTTTATTTACCGTACATACTTTTTTTTTTATCTAAATGGCGTTAGTTATTCGGCGCAGGAAATAAACCGATATAATAACCGAGGACGAGGCTGGAGAATTCCGAGAAGGAGGTAAAAATGGGTTTCGGTTGTTGTTTGTTGTTGCATTTCAGTTCAGTTGCTGGAAGGATCATCAGCAGCAGGTGCTAATCTAATGCTTCAATGCTAATCTAAGGAATGCTTTGTCAGGAGCTTCTAAAGAGGGGCACACTTGTGAGGTCCTTTGTAAAGGAAGCAAAAACATTCCGAAAATGTCTTTCATCACTGACGTGCGAAAAGTTTGAAAGACTGAATTTTATTAATGGTAAAAAATGTGCTCCAGTTGATCTGCAATCATGTGATCTAGCCACTGATATTGAACCAAGAAGTGGGAAAGTCTTGGGAGAATTTCATTTGTCAGGTTCAGCTGAAGTTAGCAGGGCTGTAGAATCTGCAAAAGAAGGCCATGAAGTATGGAAGGGAATGTCCGATTTTCAGAGAGGGAAAATCATGCTGAGGGCTGCAGAAATGCTGAGAGCAAAGAAAGATGAAATTGCTCGAATTGATGTGATTGACACAGGTTCCAAAACAATTTGTTTGTTTGTTAAAGGAAACCACAGTATCATTCTATTGGATGCTATGTTTCTGTTGTAAATGCACATACTTATAGCAGCAATTTTAGTTCTACCCTGGTTGGGGAAATCTGAAAAATGTTTTGAACAAAGAAATAGATCAAACTAGATATCTACTTTTTCAAACTGATGTTTATCTGTTTTAGGACGTGTCCTTTGGGAATGTGAATATGATATCGAAGCTGCCGCAGAATGCTTGGAATATTATTCAGGTGTAATGCATACTTTACTTGGTCAAACATTCCCATCGTCAGGAGCATCGTTTGCATTTACAAGAAGGGAGCCTCTTGGTGTCTGTGTTGGTAATCAAACAATTTATAGTTTAATTCACCTCTGATTTGCCTTTCTTTATTGAAAACACTACCCAGACCCATGTGCTTAAGATGGCAAGTGATTTAATTTATTCTTTTTGTATTCTTTCCATTAGGCATTGGGGCCTGGAATTTTCCATTTCTCAACATAGCATGGAAAATATCTCCTGCGATATGCTGTAGCAATGCTGTAGTTTATAAGCCTTCCCCCTTGACTCCTCTTTCAAGCTTGATGTTTGCTGAAATTCTTCACGAAGCTGGTCTTCCTCCTGGTGTTTTGAATATCGTCCAAGGAGGTGCTGAAACTGGTAACCTACTTTGCCAGCATGATGATGTTGCTAAAGTTTCATTCACTGGTAGTGCTGCAACTGGTACTAAGGTAGCTTGGGAAATATTTCTCTCAATGAACTATTATACTATTGTGTACATGCATTTTTGGTATTCCCATTTTTACCACTTACTTCTAATTTTAAAGTTTAATTTGTAATTTTCAAAACTAGGTGATGCAGAAGTGTGCAGAAAAAATCAAGAATGTTACCTTAGAACTTGGAGGAAAATCACCACTTGTCATTTTTGCTGATGCTGATTTGGAAAAAGCAGTGAAAGGTGCATTGTTGGCAAATTATCTGACTCAAGGAGAGGTAATATAGAATGTCAAAATCATTAGACATAAAGTTCTATTATGATAAAAGTAGAGAGTATGGAGAAATTGATTTACCAGTTGCTTTAGTAAATAGATTTACAGGCACAACTAAAGATATTCAAATTGATAACCTTGAAGCAATTTATACCTCTGTTGCCCCCCCCCCCTGCAAAGACCTGCAATGTATCCTCCTTTCCAACACACCTTTGAAAAGACCTTAAAGAGATAAACTATAAATTGCCCTTTAGGTTTGTTCTAATGCAGCCAGAGTCTTTGTGGAAGAGCCAATTTTCGATGAGTTTCTAGAAAGAGTTGTGGAGAAGGTTAAATCTATTCGTGTTGGCGACCCCCTTAATTGCAATTCACAAATGGGAGCCCTCATCTCTGAGGATCATTTGGAAAAGGTCATGAAATATGTTGCTGGAGCGAAAAATGAGGTCAGTTTCTACTCTTCTTCTACTAAGTCTTTCTCTAAAATGATAGTCGATGGTTGATGCCGAAAATTACGCCTTTTGTTTTTGAGCACTACGTTTTTTGTACCTGTGATGCGGTGCTAGAGTTGTAAGAAAATGTCGTTAAAATCAGCTTCTTTCATAGGGAGCGAAAATATTGTACGGGGGTGAAAGAATTCGCCCAAAAGAGGCTGAAGTTGCAGGAGGATTTTACATGTCTCCTTGTGTAATGACCGATTGTCATGACGATATGACAATAGTAAAAGAAGAGCACTTTGGACCAATAATGACAGTGATGAAATTCAGCTCAGAAGAGGAAGTTATAAAGCGAGCAAATAATACCGTATTTGGATTAGCTGGAGGTGCATTCACAAGGTTAGAACTCCTCAATTTAGAATCAATCAAATTTTAATATATTTCTCCTTTGGCTGTTTGAAGGGTTTTTAATTACATCATTTGACCGTGTTGCTTTTTCATGTTGGATTTTTTTCCAGAAGAGCTTCTCAAAGTTATAAGACATTTGAGCATTAAAGTCGGCACTTTATCATCAAAAGCTTTCGACAACAAGTTAATTCCTTGACCTTATTGATCCTTATTTCTTTGACAAACTTGACCAATCTGCTTTTCATTGTGTGCATATTAACAAGGTTTGACAATGGCTGGTGGATACAGTTGCCTTCGCTTTTCTAGCTGGAAACCGGCAAACATTTTCTTGTCTAGGCTTGCCCAGTTGGGAATGTTGTGTGTGATCTGTTTATGAATAGATATAACCTCAAGTTTCAAATTAATCAATTTTGTTAGATCTTAGTAATTCATGACTATGATGACATTCGTTGGATTTTTGTTGAATTCCAGGGACATGGCTCGCGCACATCGCTTCATCGCAAGCTTACAAGCTGGTGCTTGCTATATCAACAACTATAATGTTTATCCTGTGCAAATGCCATTTGGAGGATACAAGATGTCTGGAATCGGAAGAGAAAATGGACTGGCTGTGCTAGACGGCTATTCACAAATTAAATCAGTTTATATCGAGAATAACGATGTAGAATGTCCATTTTGATAGTATTTAACGTTTATATTAAAAAGGAAGAATC
Organism: Chrysaora fuscescens; assembly: GCA_009936425.2. Lineage (NCBI taxonomy): Eukaryota > Metazoa > Cnidaria > Scyphozoa > Semaeostomeae > Pelagiidae > Chrysaora > Chrysaora fuscescens. The sequence continues at coordinate 9,952 of JAACYV020018570.1, forward strand.
GTATGAGAAAAGAATGCACTTGATATTATATTAACCATGAAATATATATGAATCAAGGTTTAACCATACATTTTTTTGGATCATCTTTAGCAAGCATCCTTCTTTTCACTAATGTGCACAACTGAAGCTTTCATAACTGGATATGGCGCTTTACCAATAGTGTCACTGCAGCCTACTATATATACGATAAACTACTAGTACTATGCTACACGAAAATGAGAAATTGTAAATATTGATTCGGATATGATAAAATACAAAGATTCTCTAGGGCCTGCCATGGCCTGTGTGGTTTATTTAATATGAAACATTTGTAGCAACCATAAAATTGGAGTTAGGTCACTCAATATCATAAGCGTCATCATAATCATTGAAAAGTAGAGAGCACTACCTGGTACAGGCCAGAGCATCTACGATAGCTTTTGCATTCTACTAAAATATAACTCTAACTTAGCTGTGAACTGCTACCACTTTCATTGTCATAACATGTCACTGCCATTGCTACAATTGTGAAATTAAAGCTTGGAACTCTTTTTCATTTAAAGGCTTTGTTGAACATGTTTACGAGGGGGCCATATCCCGATTTCCAAAGTGCCTCTGTTGTTTTATGTATGCAAGTTAACAATCCTAGTGCCTAACTAGCAAAGTAAAGATCCATAAAAATGAGGCTGTAATTTTAATACACATTAAGTGTACACGCAATGGCTTGCGACAAGTTGCTGGCAAGGAAACTGAATTATAAATTTCAAATAGTTGCTATTGTTTAGGAAAATCAAGTGATTTGCATAGTTTCACTTAAGAGATTTGTTTTGTATTAGCTGCCAGACTGATTATAAACCAGGCTTGATGACACTCCTCTTCTGGATAATCGTAGTTTTTGTTCTTTTGAATTTAGCTTACTCTCTTTCTTTATGACAAGACAACTGATACACCTTTCTTCTCCTCTCTTTCCAAAGGGCGTTTCACAAGTTGGCAAATTGAATTGGATGGAAATATAAAATTAGACAATACGTCATGATCACGAATCAGTGAGCAAGTCCAAGCAGGCACAAAAATTTTGGTCCATGGATGGAACGCTGTTATACATTTAACTGAAAACGAAAAGGTGAGAACTGTATTTCTATAACCTTACTACGTTGCTATAGAAAGTCATATTTCCCTCAACATAAAAGCTTAAGTATCTGCCCGAGTTTTTTTACTGTATCGACTTCACGGTCTTGCACAGGCCCAAATTCTTCTGGTCAGATTTGTTTGAAAATATGACAAGAATTTCATACACGTTGTCGTACCCGGTACTAGTCAAGTTTGTTAGTAACGGCTTTGCTACACCTAGTTTTGTCTGCATTTTATCTTCTCTTCACAAATTTGCTTGTCTCTGAAATTTTTAAGTTGCGGGAAACAAACTAGGCCTAGATTTAGTATGCAAGATAAAGGAGAACAGCGGCTGCGATTGAAAACGGACATACAATTGCTAACAATAAAAGCAGGAAGGTTTTTCAATTGAAAGCTAATCAGGTACTCTGTAACTATGAATATATTATTAAAACAAACATTCACTTTTTAATATCCAACCTATCCGTCATTTAAGGCAAACTTTGAGAGCTGAAAGCTGTTTTAGAATAAAATACTTTTATGAAGATTTGATTGCTAAAAAGGACTATCCTGATTACTAAATTCCATTTGAAAGTGCAAAAATGTTTTGATTAAGCATAAATTCTACTATTTATTATGCCATCATTAAATATAATTTAATTGACAATCTGTAAAATTGGTGAATGACTCTAGCTTAAAGGAATGAAGTAGGAAGCTGTTGATGTTTAATATGTAAGTCTGTTCCATGTAGCTATTCAACACCACTTTGTTACAACAAATGTACAATTCTTAAACTGATAAATTTAAATGATATTTCTGTAATAACCATGTCCTGAACTTCTACAAAATATCTGAATTTAATGATAGTGGCATGTTAACTTTTGTGTTAATGTTGTATCATAAGCCAGTCTTTTAATTAATTCTCCTTGTGTGTGTGAACTTACCACAAACACAGTTAAAAGCTGTTCTTATTAGCTGTAGACCAGATTGACTATTTTGTCTATCCTAAACAGATGTATCTAATCAAATTTATACTAAACTAGTTTATCTAATAATAAGTCTATATATTGTTATTTGTTTTTAAAATGTGAATATATTTAACAAAACATTTTGATAACTGAAAAAGTTCTGACTGGGTCAAAGTGCTTCTCAGTCTTTCAGGTGTGTGAGGGTCTTGTGGAATATGGCAATATGACTATTATTGATTAAAAAATAAGCCATGATAAATTGTTCAGAGAAAATCGTATTTTATTTGTAGAAAACGCCTCAAGTTCAGAATGCTCCTGTTGTTTAGCTCTAAATTTCTTTGCATTCAATGCTTTTTACGTTTAAGGTTTTGTAAAGTATTGGTCATGTTGTTGTTTCAAAGATTTTTTGATAAAGATTTTATCTTTCCTGCTTGGATGTAAACTTAGTGGTTTGAACACAGGTGTATTTTCATCTTAAAAGAGGACAAATGCTTTTGAAACATTCACTTTCTTGCAATGTGTAAACATGTCTGAACTAAATTTGAAATTTATTTTTTTCCCACAGATATGAAAATGTGTAGCTGTACGCAGTTAATGATTTTGATAACGGTAAGTTGTGGTATTTTTAATAATCATATTCATATTGATTTTTTTGAATTAATATTTCAAATTTCGGATCCTATGTTTTCTTTTCTAACTTTATGCATTTTTCCCTATTACCTTTTTAGATCTTATTTATTATTTCCTTCAATTGTGCTTTGGAGCCACCAAAATGTCCTGAAAATAAATGGCGTAGAAGTGGGGAAAAAGTATGCTGTGACTACTGTTCCCCTGGACAGTTTATGGCTGCTCCGTGCAGCGATTCAAAGCCAACAATATGCAGGACTTGCCCTACAGATACATTTTTGGATATAAGAAACAATTTCAAAGCGTGTTTTCCGTAAGTAGTCCCTGAGTCTGTTTAAGTTATTTAAATTTTCATTTCCATTGAGGTCTTGCTTAGTTCAGCTCCTACTACTAAGAGCAAGGGTTAGGGTTTTTCGATCGTCAGAAGTTTGATAACCAGAAGTTAAAATACAGTATTGTGTCTAACATTGATCTTTGCAAAGCCATCTATCTTCTTATAGCATTATACATCATTCTTGCTGTAAGTTTTGTATATTGTGATATCAATTTTCAATCCAGCTGCTCAAAATGCAGAACTGAAGAGTCAATGATAGTTGCAGAAGCATGCTCTAGGCCAAGTGACACCTTGTGTGCTTGTTCCCACGGATACTTCTATTACCAGAAAGGGGAGACATGCATACGGTGCCAAGTATGTGGTAAAGGCGAAGTTGCAATAATACCATGCACTGCACAACAAGATAGAGTGTGCAAAAAGTGCAAATTGGTAAGTGAAATATTTGTTTCAGAATTCATATAGAGTCCATTTAGAAAAAGAATAAGTTATGAGTTTTTAGACCAAATGCATATTTTAAACATTTGCTTGTCACTTTCTTAATTATATTATCTGATGTTTGTGCCATTGACATCAGGGACTAACCCAGAAGATGTTTTGAAAGGGTTCCAGAGTCAGCTTTGAGGTGCACAGTAAAGGTTCTTATACTTTAAAGATGCATGGCTATTACGAAGGCTTTAAGGCAAATAAGGAAAAATTTAAGGCTGGACAGGCCTTGTGCCTCGCTGACTATTTCGTGGCATTCTTTAGTGCAGTTTATATGTCAGCTGAATTTCAAATCCCAGCTGAGCCAAGTTTAACAATTTTT
>JAACYV020018681.1:0-13768 GCA_009936425.2 Chrysaora fuscescens
CTCCAGCTGCCAATTTTATAAGTTCAACCTTCCTCACTTTATCAAATGAAAATAACGAGATTTTTTGAACTCTTTCCGTAGTTATAACCGTAAAAGTAGAAACCATAGTACATAGTTTAATAACATCGACTTTTTAATACTGACTAAAACTTCCTAGATCAAATGCCATATCAACTGAACATTTTCCTTAAGCTAGATTTCTTATAGAATTAGTAAACCTTCCTCAAAAATGACATTTACAAGGAAAACCTTCCTGCGGCTAACAGCCTTGAAGCCGTGACTTTTTCTGGACTCTCGTTACAATACACCCTTGCCACAGACGACTGAAAACAAGACAGAATGTTTCAAATTTTATTGATATTCATGTTTACTTTAAGACCCCGTTTACCCGATTTCACGAGACGAGATGACACCAGCATGGGTAGATCAGATCCAATCTTAAAAGCTGTATCAAGGCAATCTCCATTTGACATTTTTTGACCGCGCGGAGGCAGCGACCGCCATTGAGCATGCAAAGTCATCATATTTCTTTTCAGACTGGCGAGCGCAAGCGACAAATTTGAGGAGCGTCATTAGTTCTATTCCAAGCGCACGCCGCAACGATTGACTTCTTCGAGCAAGTACATTGTCCGCACGAGACTTCTAGTGCCCGCAGGCTAAACTCTCAGATGGTACACGAGAAGATTGGTATATAACTAAGACTGCGCTATAGACAAAATAATTTTAAAATGTTATTACTTTATTTTTAAACTGGTTTCTTTCAAAAAACCTCTGAAAAACAACCAGCAAAATTATTTACGCACTTAACGAAATATCTAGTGTTCAAACTTCTAAAAAACGGATTGCGATTTCATTTGACAACTTATCAACTATCATTATCATTATTCAAATATCATTATCCCAAAGGCGACTTTTCATTTCGTAAACACAACGAGAAACAGTATGTGGTGTGTGAAGAATTATATAAAAAAGAAGCCCACCTTTCCTCCACATTCTATTTTTCCACCCTGAAAAAAGAAAACATTTTATCTAGACGAACTGTTATTTAACTATCTAAAAATCATACGAGATTTCTATCAATAAAATATATTTCTAGAGATTTCTCAAGGATGTTTCCCAGGGATCTTCCTCAGGGGTGTTCCTCAGGGGTGTTTCTTAAACTGTTTCTGGTATCAACTGACAGGCAACGTCTAAAAAGCCCCTTGCAACATCATTCCCTTGCGAACTTTTCCTTGTATCCTTTGTAGTCTAAATGTGAGATTTCAAAGCAGAAAACTACTAAAAAGATTTATTGATAATCACTTTTAGTTTTGAGATCAGGATCAAGCTTATTCTTTACAAAATAGTCTACAAAATTGACTTCTTTATTGGTGATTCCATCTACTGCAAATCAGATCAATGTCAGCGGCCACGGGGGGAACTAACGTTGTAGTGAATTAAATATTCCAAATTTAGGCCTTCTTCTCTCTCTCCAGCTAATTTCCTTATTTTATTCATTCAAATGTTTTTCACTTCGCTTCATATCTTACGTCATTCGCTGCAATAACACTGCGTACACAACGTCGGATGATTCCCTTCGTCATTATTCTTTCTCAACGCATCAGCCTAGCCTTTTCCTTTCATTTGTCAACACTTATTTGCATTTACTAATTATAGCTTTTTATTTCGTTATTTAAGCCTGTATGAAACCTAGTTATTTAGTTAGAGAAATGATAGTCCACACATCAACGTCTTTTTCTGGCTCCGTGTTCTCTGCACGGTAAATCTAGGAGCTGTTGAAAACTACGTTAGACGTCGGATGGATATTTTAGCGAGCACAAATTCTCTGTTCCTAAAACGTTACATTCCACTATGTCCGTTAAAGGTGGCCTGAAGCAAAAATTGTTATTGATGCGAATAAATAGCACTGTTGAATGGTGAAAACTTCTGTAAAAACATTTTGATACCTTGTTTCATTTTTTAGCTATCCACTAAACTGTAAGATTGGCTAAGGACCTCAATTGTTTGCGGGTAAAGAAAATATTTCCAATTAATATGCCTTCTTAGCATCATATCAATTTGTAGAACAATTTATCTTTCGTTAATGATGCTAGTGAGAATTTTCTTGCAACTTAAACCTTTCAAAGATAAATCAAGCTATATCTCCATACACTATCCTAGTAATTTCGCAACAAAATAACTTAAAATCAATGGATAACTTGACAACGAAATAAGATTTAGACAGAAGTTCTTATAATACAAAACATTACTCATTTGCATCAATAAAACAATTTCGCTTCAGGTCACCTTAATGACATTTTAAGACATAAACATCGGCACCAAGACCAAGAGCCAAGGTTCCGATATCTACAACTGTACCTGGTCTCGTGCTTCATCCAAAGCTGCATTATACTGGTTGATTGCATTCTGGGAATGAAGAGGTCCGTAAAGGGTTCCATCTAAAGATAATTTGACAATCAATCAATTAATCAATCTCAATTAATTCAAATAATCATTCAATCATTTAGTAAATTTTTAACTTTTAAAGGTAATCTGAAGCAAAAATTTTTATTGATGCAAATGAATTGCACAGTTGAATGATAAAAGACGTTTCATTGTTTCATTCTTTTAGTTATCCATTTTTTGTACGATTGGCTGATGACGTCATTTTGTTTGCAAAAATTAAAGAAAGTATACAAGGTTTACTATGAGAAATCTAATTAAAAAATGTTGCACACCCAACATGCCTTTCTGAACATTATATTAAGTCATGAGGCAATTTATGTGACATTTTTTCAGCCCAGCTGTAATGTTTCTTGCAACTGTAACTTTTGAAAGATCAGATACAGCTATATTTCCGTATGTTATCCAAGCAAATTGCAAACAAAATGACGTCATCAGCGGATAGTTAACATCAGGGAATAACTTGAAATGAGATATTAAGGAAATTTAAACAGAATTCCTAATAATTCGACAGTGTCGTTCATTTGCATAAATAAAAAAAAATCCCTTCAGGTCACCTTTAACAGCCATCCAGTTCACTCACAAATCAAATGACTGGCCTGAGATCACCAAGACACTACTTCAACTAATGACCTTGTTTTAGAAATATTTGAAAATTGGCAAAATATTTTTTTTGACCACAGATTCGGATTCAGCACCAAAACTTTGTGGCGTGAATACAAATTTTCATACCCTAAACCTCATATTCTTGATTTTGTGAAGACAAAACGTTTTTAAAAGCATCTGACCGTGAAAATTGTTGAAGGTGAAACTTTACATTTTCTGTCATTAGATGCAGTCAAGTCCCTTATGAATTTGCAAAAGTTTCATCGTGATGAAATAAAATCCAAGAAGACTAGGAGTACAATTGTTTTCATGTAGACCAATTCTTGGGTGATGAATCCGAATCTGAAGTCGAGAATAATGCATAGAGGAAATTTCGAATATTTTAAAAGAGGTCGATAGTGGTGTCAGCCATCAGATTTCTCAATCAATCAACTGATTCCCACAACAATCAAACAAAATCGAAAAACAATAGCTTAAGAATTTTTACCAGAATTTTCAGTGATTTTTGCAGGAATAACGATATCGTTCCAGCCTTGTAACAGTCAATATATTGTTTAAATGATTATGAAATCAGCGAATCGCTCAATCAGTGAATCACTCAATCAGTGAATCACTTGATCAGTGAATCATTCAACGAATCACTAAATCAGTGAATCACTCAATCAGTGAACTTCTCAGTTAGTGAACCACTTAATCAGTTAGTCACTCAATCAGTGAAACACTCAATCAGTAAATCAATCAATCAGTGAATCATTCAACGAAACAATCAATCAGTGAATCACTCAATCAGTGAACTATTAGTGATCCACTTAATCAGTAAGTCACTCAATCAGTGAATCACTCAATCAGTGAACCCCTCTATTAGTGAACCACTTAATCAGTTAGTCACTCAATTAGTGAATCACTCAATCAGTGAATCACTCAATCAGTGAACCCCTCAATCAGTGAATCATTCAATCAGTGAATCACTCAATCAGTGAATCACTCAATCAATGAACCCTATTAGTAAACTATTAGTGAACCACTTAATCAGTTAGTCACTCAATCAGTGAATCACTCAATCAGTGAATCACTCAATCAGTGAATCACTCAATCAGTGAACCCCTCTATTAGTGAATCACTTAATCAGTTAATCGCTCAATCACTGGATCAGTTAATCGCTCAATCACTCAAGCAGCCACTGGATGAAACTGTATTACTGATTTTGGTTGATAAATTAACTGAATCAGACAAAGTGTCTAAATGAAATGAATAATTATTTGAAAAAAGGAAGGAAAATAAATCTAAAAACAAACCATCTAGAGGATCTCCGATTCTAACTTGTTTATATGCTTTAACCAATCTTTCAACCATTTGATCGTGAATGCTTTCATGTACAATCTGTAAATAAAACATAGGATCCCTTGTTACTTTTAAGTTTGTTGATGCTGATGTAGATGTTGGTTGATGTTGATGTTTGTTGATGTTGATGTTGATGTTTGTACATGCTGATGTTTGGTGATGTTGATGATAAAGATTGTTGATAATGACGTTTGTTGATGTTGATGTTAATATTTGTTGAATTTTGATGTTTGTTGATGCTGATGTTTGTTGATGCTGATGTTTGTTGATGTTGATGTTTCTTGATACTGATGATTGCTGATGTTGGTGTTGACGTTTATCGATTGTTGATGCTGATGTTTGTTGATGTTGATACTGACGTTGGTTGATGTTGAAGATGAAGTTTGTTGATAATGACGTTTGTTGTTGATGTTAATATTAGTTGATGTTAATATTAGTTGATGTTGATATTTGTTGACGTTGATGTCTGCTGATGCTGTTGTCCGCTGATGCTGTTGTTTGTTGAAGAAGTTTGTTGATGTCTATGTTGCTTGATGCTGATATTTGTTGATGTCGTTGATGTTGATGTTGATAGGCACATGCACCTGCTATCTTTGCTAGGTTATGCGTTTATCTGCTAGGTACAGAAGGGACCTAGGTATAATCTAAGCTGATAATCTATATAACATAGGCAGTGCAGCACTACGTGATTCCTTTCAAAACAACAGAGAGCTGGCAATTCTCTCCTCACATCTTTACAACAGCCTTGGGTTAATGCTTGAATTCCCAAACCTCACATAACATAGGATGGTGCTTGCTATGCTAGCCAATCGGTCACCTCCTTGAGTCGAAAAAATCACGCTGATTTCTCATATGAGCTTGGTGATTTGCAGTTATAACCAAGCTTATTCTAAAAGTTTTCACTCGAATAAACCAACAAATTCTAAGAATCAACTTGAGTAAGTATTTAATCAAGGGAATGTGTAATACAACAGCCGGAAGATAATACACTATGCAGTGTACAGAAATACTAAACAAACAGAATGAACTAATTTATACGTACAAGCCTACGCGTTGTGGTACACCTTTGTCCAGCTGTTCCGACAGCAGCGAATAACACAGCAGGAACAAGGATGTCAAGGTCCGCATCTTCCATTGCTGTCAACCAAAAACAACATATTCTTACAAAAGAGAATGAAAGAAAGATAAAATATTATTATGTCGAGCAAATTAAAGGCAAAATGGTCACGCAACATGAACATATCAAATTTCGCAAAGCGACAGTTGAAGTGATAGCTTGGCCACTTTGCTGCACCACAAAGGTGTCTTAATTTGTCACATATTTGATGCAACATTAACAAAACGTGAAATTTGCTGTATTGGCCACGATGTGAGCAGGCAATTCACTTCATTGGACTTCGCAAGCAATAAGGTTACATCGCATCTAATAAGGCGTGCAACTGGCTAAATGACCACAGAGCGGGAAGTTTTATATTTTATTTTTCTGCGGTAACACAACAGGCCTCGATGGTTGGAAAGAATGCTGATAGAACAAAGGCAAATTTTGTATCTTATTCACCATTTTGTTTGCTTACATGTTTGAAACAACGTGCATCATTTATGACCACGTGATAAAACCATTGTACCTTGATTGGCTGATTTTCGTATGTTGCCAGAAGGCGAATCACTGACTACAAACACCGCATGACATGATGTACCAGGCAATTATATTTGTAGCAAATTAGTTTCTTTTAATGTGTTCTTCTGGTGGCAATCTAACAATCAGTGTTAACAAATTGCTGCCTCAACGCATTGAGCATCAGGAAGAGTCCAACTTGCGTACGCCATAGTTGTGTGGGTAATCTCAGCAAGAAGTTTTTCTAGCATATTTTTTTCAAAATTTGGCTTTTTAAAAATTGGAAATTAGTTCTAGTGATGATTGAGGCTTTCTCTGCTGCAACTACTAACTAACTGATACATGCTACATAAATGAAGAAAACATTAAATTACCTAGAATAGCATTGTTTCCTCCAAGTTCAAGAAGTGAACGACCTGAAAATCAAGACCAACAAACTTCAACACCAGCAAAGCAAAATAATACAGTAAATCTTGCAGGCAATTTCAAATTTGGCACAACGGTCAATAAAAGGGAGAATTTGTTGAATATCTTTTTGATGCATCAGACTAGTTCAGCTACGATTATCATGTCTTGAAAGCTGTGTATGCCTAGCCTATGACATTAAACTATCAAATCTTCGAACTTGAAGGATGTTTCAAATTCTGTACACCTGCACATAGATGTTTTCTATTTGTAAAAAACTTGCAGGAAACTTTAAATTTGGTACAAAGAAGATCCTTTTTTCAGCAGCCAGACTGCAGCTTATTTCAGGATGCAAGGGTTGTTAAATAAGTGCTTGTTGTATGGTTCCATTTTTGACCTGGGGCAGATTGCAAACCCTGCTCCCGACCCTGCTTGTTACCACCGCTTGGTAGCATTTCACCAAAGCAAAGTTTGAAGAAGTTGAAACAGAATATGCAAGCAAATGAAAGGAGAAAACGAAAATCAACGCTTGTCTTTATGCTTAGATCATTCTTATTCTTACCAAATCTGTTTTGTACAATATTTCCCACGTGATGACCGACCTGAAACAAAATTAGATGACGTCATTATCAAATTCTGTTGCTTGATAGACTGGCTTGGAAATAGCGATCAAGCGATCAAGCGATCAATCGATCGATCAATCAATCAATCAATCAAGCAATCGATCAATCAACAGTCAGTCAGTCAATCGATCAGTCAATCAAACAATTAATGAAAGAATATCGCCTATCAATCAACTCATGCAAATGTTTTTGGGGAAAAATCCTTGACATTTTTTATCAAGCTTCTCTTCCCTTTTACATTCCCTTTTAGCGCAACTTCGGTGGTTCTAGCCTGTTAGCCAAACACATTTATCATAACCCTGTTAGATAGACATGAGGCAAAACAATTTACCTTTGTGCTTCCAGTAAAAGACACCAAATTCAGCCTCTCGTCATGTGCCATGGCTTCTCTGAAAATTGATAAAATAAAATTTCTGGTAAGTAATTAATGATAAGCACAAAAGAAAACGTATATGCAGAACAGCCGCATAACGGATCTCCCTATAAATAAAGAAGATTTCAAAGTGTTCTGCTTAGACGCCAAGAGTTCTTTCTCCGCATGGTCTTATAGAAAAGTTAAAAAAACGAGTACCCATAAGTACTGCCGGGTAGAGAAAGACACAATTGTGTTAATAACTTGCCCAAGGTTGCTATCTCTTTAGTCAAAATCAATGAATAATCAATAACACAAGGGATTGATCGAAAGGTTGACAGTGGAAGAGGCAGCGAGGAAGATCAAAGTCGGAAATGGAGTGACCAAATTAAATAGGACGTGAACCTTTTAAAGGAATAATTACAGAAGAGAAACAACATATCAGCGGCTAACCCCACATCAGAGTGGGATTAATTACCGCCAAAGCAAACAATGTAAGAAACAGGTATCATTGATATTGAACAACTATTAATTGATACCCATGACTGCCCCGAAGAAGTCCTGTAGACCAGGACAAAATATTGTCAGATAAACGATTTGTTTCATGCTGCTCAAAGGAGTTCCTCATTTCTCTTTTAAAGGCAGTCTGTTCCGTAATATATTCAACACTACAACTAAGCACTTAACTTTATGGTGCAAAAAGCTGGGCAATGAAACAAAGTCATGCAACATGAACTCTGCACAACCAATCAGCAATGCAGCAATGGAGGAATGTCAACGGCTCGCAATAATGCATGGAAACACATATTGTTCTAACTTGAACTACGGTTCAATTGGGCTTTGGTGTTAAAGAAGAAGAAGAAGAAACATAATATAATGTGTCGCATATAATGAAGGCTTTGAACGCAAAATTCAAAATATATAATAAAGATGGCAGCTGGCAAAATTCAAACTGTGATTCATCTAAAAAGTCTAATCAAACTCAAATCGTTTGCGGCTGTATCATACCCGACATCGGCTCCTCCGCAGATCATAGAACATATAGCACCAGGATAGTTATTCGCCTCTAAAACATCGGCCACTATTCTACAAAAAGAAATGAGTTATTAGTACCGTTGGAGGGGACCAGATGACCTTGTGTCTTCAAACGTCAAGAACGGTACAGTATACACCACTTCAACTAATGACATCATTTTGACTCGCCAAATATCATTTTTGATCCCCAGATTCGGATTCGGCACCAATTGGCGTAGATACAGATTTTCATGTAGCGTGAATCAGCTATTCTTGATTTTATGATGAAATATATTAGAAAGGATAGATTATATATATTATGATTCTATGATAAAATAAATTAGGTGAAACTGTAATATATGTCGAAGGTGGAACTTTGCACCCTCGGTTATTAGCCGCTGTCAAGTCCCTTATAAATCTGCAAATTATTAGAAAGAATAGATTTTATATATTATGATTTTATGATAAAATCTATTAGGCATCTGACCGGGGCAATTGTCGAAGGTGAAACTTTACACCCTCAGTTATTAGCCGCTGTCAAGTCCCTTATAAATCTGCAAATTTTTCATCGCGATAGATTGAAAACCAAGATGATTAAAAGTCCAAAAATCTCTGACAAATTTTGGGAGTTTAAATTGAATCTGAGGTCAAAAATATTGACAAGAGATATTTCAAATATTTCCAAAATGGGGATTAGTTAAAGTGGTGTATCGGAATATTTATTCTGGTTATTTCTTTCACTTTGGATATATATAATATACTTTGGATATATATAATATATATAAATATACTAAAGAGGGGCAGATGAAAAAAAATTAAAACAGACATACAGATTTTAAGCACCCTTAAACCTTCGAGATTCCGTTCTCATCAGAGTGCGGTTTTGATTTGAAAAAATAAACGAAAATAAAAACAAATTAAAAAATACGCATACAACAAAACATTGGAGAATTTTGTATTTCATTCACTAATTTGTTTTTCGAATTATTGTATAGCCAAACAACGATCAGCGTTTATGACCACGTGATAAACCCATGTAGCTTGATTGGCTAGTGTTAAAATGCAAACAAGTCATATCTCGGCCAAACACAAAATTCTCCAATTTTGATACACACATAGATTAAAGACAGTGGCAATATTTATATTTTAGTTAACATACTGTATTAAATTATCCTTTCATTAAAATAACACAATGAGATAAATGATATTTGTATAGCTTGATATCACATTGCTACTTTAAGTAAAGTATAAGTAAAATATATAAATATTTCATACTCTACTTTAAGTAAAGTAAAGTATGAAATTCTTTATTTACTTACTTTGTTGTTGCTATTGATGTTAGTGGAGTCGAAGGCGCACCTTTCCTAAAAACAAAGTCATCATCATCATCATCAATTCCAACTGCAAATAAAATAAAACCAACTCCATCACGTTAGAAACGGCCGTCAAGACCTGGATTTATTCTATAATCATATCTACATAATTATATGCTCGCTGCTCCTTGGGTATTTTGATGCCTAAATGTGTAACCGTACACCGTGTGTCTTTCTACAGATTTTTACAATGTTGATTTTATACTGCAGTTAATTATGATAATGTATGTACATTGATTTAATTTGGGGATAGCAGTAGGTGAAGTAATGATGTTAATAATCCTCACCAAACTTGGGTATTGCCACAGACCATGCTAACTGCAGTATTCCAGCCACATACAGCCACTGGGAAATTAAATGCCGTTATGATGCCAATAGTGCCAAGAGGATTCCACTGTTCAAGTAAACTATGGTTTGGTCCTAAATAGGAAAAAATATTGCACATGCTCGTGATTCTCTTGAATGAAAATAGAATATGAAAAACAACTCTGACTTTGTTGTAAAGATTACATCTGTTTTGCATTTATCAGACAACTGTAACATTATAAGAACAAGGGAAAACCACTATATCAATCGACGTTTGTTGGATCCAAAGGATGCTTGCGGCCAGGCACGGATTAGCTCTCAAAAAAGGGCCGGGGGATCTATCTCGGGGCCCCTCCTTTTCCACAAAGGCTCCTTCTCTTCAGGGGTCACATTTCTATTATAAGAGGTGGGTGCATCAAATCTTGCAAAGTCAAGTTTATTGACAAGAGAGAACATCATTTACTAGATCCAAACTTTAACAGAAAATATGTACTCCGGTATGGTATATAGCCTGCATGATAGGAATCAAATCAAAAAGATTTCAGGGTAATTTAATTCCTCATTTGGATGATAGATGTAAAGGCCCTGTTGGAAGGATTTAGGAGTGGCGGAGTTGCTATGCTTTCTCCCCAGTATTGAAACAAAATTGATTAGCTTTAGTACTTTATATCTGTTTCTTTGTAAGGGCACCCCTTCGGGGGGGGGGGGGCCACCGGTGGGCTAATCCGGGCCTGCTTGCGGCGAAGAACGATGTAAAAATTAATTTCGTAACTAATATTTTATCCGGTAACATTAACTGTAACATTGTCTGAATGTGTGAAATTGAGCTCCGAACTACAGAGGTCTTGTGATCGAGCGGTTTCAAACCTTACTGACGTTCGAGTGGCACACGACAGGTTGTGGGTTCAAATATCGTCAAGATCACTTTTCACAAGCAAACAGCCAAATCAGCTGCCATCCTTTCACGTCTCGTATCTCGGTTAATCTACTCAGGGTATTCGTAAAGCTGTAGTGAATTAAATATTGTAAATTTAGGCCTTCTTCTCTCTCTCAAGCTAATTTCTTCATTCCATGCATTCAAACGTTTTTCACTTCGCTTCATGTCTTACGTCATTCGCTGCAATCACACTGCTTAGACTACGTCAAGTCATTCCCTTCTTCATTGTTCTTTCTCAACGCATCAGCCTAGCCTTTTCCTTTCATTTATCAACATTTATTTCCATTTACTAATTATAGCTTTTTATTTCGTTTTTTTTAGCATTCATGTAACCTTAATTATTTAGTTAGAAAAATGATCAACAACGTTAACCCAACAATTCTGGCTGCGTGTTCTCTGCACGTTAAAACTAGAAATTGTTGGAAACTACGCAAGACGATCGATGATTTATTTAGCGAGCACAAATTCTCTGTTCCTAAAAGGCTAATACGATATCACCCTGTGGGAACAGGCCGAAATCAGAGTCTATATCAGAGGTAAAGCTTCCTACATAACGACTTGCAATAACAAGTAAAAGTGCTTGCTTTCTTAGTTACGTAGAACAGGTTCTATGATCTAACAGGTACTCACTTTCTGATGGAAGTACTTTGCCTTCAATCATCCTTGACAGTCCAACCGTAAAATCACAGATGTCTATATATTCTTGCACTTCACCTTCTCCCTCTGGTACGATCTTTCCCATTTCAATGGATATCTGAAAACGATAAAAGATCCCTTGAAATTTATCTTTCTACTGTCAAAATGAACATTGGACATCAGATTCTTCGTCCTGTGGACGATGACTTCTCTTGTCCTTGGTTTTATTTCATTTGGTTGAAATTTCATTGTAAAACACCCAAAGATTTTAACATCAAACAGCGAATTGATTGCAAATCAAGCAGCACTATTTATTTCATACAAAGACCAAGATGCCTATAGATAAGCTCGGGGGGGGGGGGTAACTACTATATATAATGCTGAACGGGGACGTGTCACCCATATGGATGGGTTTATAAGCTTCAAGATCCCTAAATATGGGTCTCAAAATGCAGTGATTCCAATAGAAATGGGTTGGTTTTACTGTCCTAGAACCTCAATAAGCTTTAGTACTGAAATACGAAAATTTTCATGTTGAATTTTGAAACGTTTAGAACTATGCCCAGATCCAAGTTTCTTATAAAGAAAAACATACAAAATGTTAGTTGTAGTTTATATACGTTCGTATTCAATCTTTGCATGTTACATACATTTCAATTCAACCATAAAACTGGTTGTTTTTCCCTCAAAATCCTTAGAAATGGGTATGAAAAAAGTATTTGAATTGGAGCAGGGAACAGGGTGGTTATGACGCTACAATTTGGGTGGCACGCCCCCGTCATCC
The DNA here is from genome assembly GCA_009936425.2 of Chrysaora fuscescens. NCBI lineage: Eukaryota > Metazoa > Cnidaria > Scyphozoa > Semaeostomeae > Pelagiidae > Chrysaora > Chrysaora fuscescens. The sequence goes on from JAACYV020018681.1 coordinate 12,435, forward strand.
TGGGGTCCAAGTTACCCCCCCCCCCCCAAACAGATAAGCTCTAAGCTAAAACTGTCAGTATATAGGACAAAGAGGCAGACGGTAACGAGACTGACTCAACAGACATCATCAACAAGAGACCAGTTATACTAAAACTTGGAACCCTTGTCCCTAATGGCCTCAACAAACAGTACTTATTTTTATGACAGTATTCATTCACATCTTTTATTTTAGCCATATTTTCATCGCATGTACATATATATACTTGTAACCGTCACTTTAACAAAGAGCTAGGCCCGAAACGCCAGTAAATGATCTCTACTCAACTAAAAAACGGCAACATTTGCAAAAACTGTATTTCATACAAGTGACCAAATCAACATATAGCCTTTGCACAAACCTTTACATCACATAGTTTCAAACAGGTAAGGGTTCAAAGAAATATGAAATTCAAATGAATGAAAAGGACAAGACAATAACACCTGAGAGAAAAGTATTTATAACAAACGCACCAATTTTCCCAGCTGACTCTTCTTCTCCCTCAATGCATGTCCTATTTGCCTCACAATTTCCCCTCTGTGTGGAGCAGGAACCTACGGATTACACAAAAATATGAGGATCTATTTGTTTGTATTAAATAATGTGGTTATGTTATCAGGGCTTTCAGTGGGGGCGCACGACCGTGCAGGCACGCGCCCGTCGTTTCATTTGCGAGCGAGAATTTGAGGAGCTTGCAAACACACATGAAAGCAGGTTTTGAGATTGTTTTTTTTAATTCATTTGTTTCATCGCGCGTCCAGTCAGAACAAAAACAGACAGTGATATTGGCGAAATTGAGGAAATTGGCCTTTTTAAAGTGAAAGTTGAACTTGAGTAGACAACGTGGAATATTGACACAATCATTAATTAATTTCAGTACAAGCATTAGGGGCACATGGAGGGGGGGGGGTCAGGAGCTGGAGCTCTCCTTGAATGTTCAGGCCTGCTTCAGGTCTATACCAGGTCTATACAGTTGAGAGATGGGCAGATTTACTTCTGGAAACAAAAATAAACAAATCACCTCTCTCCAAAGTTTAGAAGCCTCTTTGGCAGATTGTGCCACTCGATCATAGTCTGCTACACTGCCCTAAAAAACAAATTAAAACAATATTGTGAATGACTTTGTACCATTTACAGAAAACATTAGAGATGTTTTGATTTAATTAGAAAAAGTATCAGCATATTTGCAAAATACAAGCTTCTAATGTGGTTAAAAAGGAATGACTTAGTGATCCTCCCAGGCATAAATTACTTCCTATTCAAGGTAATCTCTTATAAAAGCTGTTTTAGAGAAAGACAAATGCTTAAACCAGATG
>JAACYV020018792.1:2475-13767 GCA_009936425.2 Chrysaora fuscescens
AATACAAAATTCTCCTATGTTGTTAGCAAGATAAAATATCGCTAAAATCTTCGATGATCGTTTTTTTGACAATTCAACTGGGAAGCTGGAGATGGGGCAGAGCATAGTCAATGGGCAGAAGGAGTCTTTAAATCTATTAGGAGTTTTAAATTTCTTTTTTATTTTCAATTCAACAAAATAATTAGCTTACAAGCTATTTGGTGACACAACCAAAAGGTACAGAAAATAAAAAATTCAAAATGCAATATTTAAAATTACAATCGATAAAACTGTTCTAGATAAATTTTAAATGCCAAGAAATAGTAAACTAAAAGTATTGGGCATAACCCTTCTTCAGTAGTCAATTTAGGCCCGATAAGTTTGATTTACTTTTGCCACACGTGCCTCTTTTTACTATACAATTACAATCTATGTGTTAAAATTTGTTATACAATAGTGCAAAATAATGCATTAAAATCCTATGTACAGCTAAATTACAGTCTACAGCCAAGAGAAGTTTTTATGTCCACTCTTCCTATACTTCTTTTGAATTGGCTCGTTGTTATCACCTGCTTAGTTCTTCTTTCTAGCTCACTCAAAAACTAGAAATGGGCCTAAGTATCTTATTGAATGTTTTCAATCTTTTACTGTGCGAAATTTCGGAATGATGCAGTTTCTGCTTCTTAATTCGTAAAAAGTTTATTTTATTGTAAATGTCTTTCGGAAAATGGTTATAACTCAAATGTATTTGCATAACAGGATAGATAACTAACAGTATATTCAACCAAATACAATACATGATTCAATCTGATTCAACTAGATGCTGAATACATTTTTTATTTATTTTGACTGAATGCATAATTTGTATTAAAATGTTATAACAGATGTGACGATCATGATTGTTCCAGGACTAAAACAGAGCGAGTCAATTTATCAGCTGCTACTTTTATCAATCGAGATCTAAAGAAGGATATTTACACAGGATCAAGACAAAACTACATTTGCAAATACAATAGATTAATTAATACACCTTTTTCACCAAACAGTAGATTACATTAAACTTATTTATTTCTCGATGAAATAAACCTGGACTAGTTTAAACCTGGATACTTCCAAAACACCTGTTCCCGCCAATTTTTCTTCTGTTCCCATGATCTCGATCTGTTGAAAATTTTTGCTGTGGATATTTGCCCGCCACTTTGAAACTTTTTAGGAAGCTGAAATCAAACCAGCTTAAAAGATAGGTCCAAATAAAACTGGTTTAAATTAGGTTTTGGCACTGTGTGAACGGAATTTAAGCAAACCTGATTTAGTTTAAACTACTTTAAACTCGGCATAAAAGTCAGTGTGAAAGGGGTATTAAAATTTTGGTACTCGGGATGCAGGAACCATGTTAAAAGCGTGATGGTTTTCGAGCTTTAATTACCTCACGGCCACGGGTAAGGTTTAATGCTGTTTTTCTGCTAGGGTTATGGGTTTCTGTATTGCCAATTAATCAGCCTTCACTTCACCAAAGAACAGCACAGCTTGCAGGTTTTCAGATTTTCGCTATTTCTTAACCGGGTTTTCGGGTTCTGGCACCCCCCAAAGCCCCCTTCATTGAAACAGTTGTATGAAAGACCTTTCCACTATCAGGGGTTGAGTTTTATTAAGCAAATTTGCAATTTCGGGAGTATGTCCAGGTCATGAAAACAATTTATCAAGGAAATCGCTTTTTGAAGAGATCTGAATATACAAGAAATCGCCGGTTCAAATTTAAAAACGCTATCTGAATATTTGAGTTAGTATAGTTAATATAGTTAGTTTAGTTAGTATAGATGTAATACTAGATTTTATACATATGTAGCTAAACTAACACATTTCAGATCTAGGCAAAAAGCTGTTACACAAATGTTGCGCGCAAAAACAAGTCCTTCCTTGCCTTTTAAAAACTTTCGTCATACAGATCATTTCGTCTGCAGAATTGAAACTATACATGAATGCTCGCTGAAATGTTTCCTTATATGACTAAAAAAAGAAATGTAACGATTCATGAAAATACCTGCACAAGCCTCGATCAGCCAAAAGGTTCGCAATTTCTCAATCGTACTTTGCAATTTTTCAAATGTTAAAACCATATTGAGCAGCACACTACAATTCCAATATAGAAGAGCGTCCCCCCTCCACCAATGGGAGAGCGTCCTCCCCCCTCTCCTGAAGGGGGCATTTGGGGGTGGTGTTAACTGTCTCGCCCAATTGATATTTAATTGATTGAATGGAATTGGCATAGTTTTAATTAGAAAACAAAATTGATTTTGAGCGTGTATTTCATAAATATAGCTAGACTAGTGGATGTGTCGTTTTTCAGTCTTCTGTGCAAGGGGTGGATTGTAACCAAGCTATAATTATTATATGAATTTGAAAAGCGCTCGATGCCGCTGCGCGGCATCATCGCTTATACTTAGTTGTAAAATTCGATATTGTACGTCACATTTGCCTACGATGAGATGGTCGAAGAAGAATTTCTTTCATTCTGAAAATCATCATAATAAATTACCAATATGCAGGTGTTGCACGCAGAGTGGATGACAAACCATTCAAAAAAAAAACCCCGCTTCTGATTGCATAACGATATTTGTTTTTGACTAGAGCCGCAAAAGGACAGGTGGCATATTTAAAAAAAAAACAAGATAACCTTCTCATCGACGCATTTCCAGGCTTCACAGTATGATCACAGTTCTCATTGGCGCCTGCCACGATTGATATTGTCGTCATTGTTCAAGGTTGTTCCTCTTTGCCACCGTTTTCTTCTTCGATAAAGTGCAATGCTCAACATCACCAGTTATGAACCAGCAAACCAAGACTGGAATGATTTGCAAAGGTATCTCTCAGTATCTGTATTGGCAATCGTTGATGTCTCAGCAGTCTTGTTGAATTCTCTTGTCGTCAGCATCATACTCATGGACAGAGAACTTCGCGAGAAACCTGATTCTTTGCTCATTGCCAATCTGGCTCTTTCAGATCTGCTCGTATCGCTAACAATAATTCCATTTTCGATTGATACTCTGATACACAAGAAGATACGTTTCTCTGATACAACTGCCGCGTTCCTTGGTTTTGCTAATTTCGCATTCTGCATTGCATCGATTATGACTTTAATGGTGCTAGTAATTGACCAAACATTAACCATCAAATTGCCTTTTAGATATGCTGAATACAGAACGCAAAAAGCAGCTGTTTATGCTATGATCGGTACATGGGTTCATAGCATTTCGTGTGCTCTGCCTCCTATGTTTGGTTTAAGTTCTTATAGTTGTTTTATAGTGAATACAGGTCCTTGCTCTAATTATCAGTGGGCTGGAACAAATGGTTCAGTTGTATTCACGATTTTAGTTACTTCTCTGAGCTGGGGCTTAGCTCTAGCTGTTACTGTGGCCTGCTACGTACAGATTGCAACGATTGCTGTGAAACAGAGAAGCAAGATTGCTTTTCAACAGGAAATAAGTCAAGTATCAGCAGTTAGATTGAGAGTGCAGACCAAAGAAGAATTGCACACATTGGAAGATTCTCTGATCATTGGACAAAAGTTTTCTCAAGGTTCAGTCGTTAATGCTTCGCCACAGTCTTTTTTGAGAGAAAACAGAGTTGATCTGTTAGACATTGGTAAGCTTTCTCCTAAGGTAGCTAGCTCTCATAGTCATCTCAATACAATTCCTGACCCTTCAAGTGTCTTTACAAGAAGCACATCGGCAGTTTCGACTACTAGCAGGAATTTTGCAAAGCAAAAGTATCATTCTTCGGTTTGGAAGCCAGCAATCACCCTTCTCGTCATCATCGTTACTTATTTTTGCACATGGTCGCCATTTTGCATCCTTTTGCTCGTTGAAATAGCCATAAAAAGAAAAAAATACACCCAGTTGTCTCTTATCTTTCTTTGGATCGGACATGGAAGTAGTGTTTTAAATCCAATTATATATTTTCTGCGCTACAGGAAGTTTAGAAGAGCGCTCTGGAAAAACTTTAAAAGATTTTCAATTACATTTAATGTTTGCAAGCATGCGTACACGGGATCGGAATCAAGTTAAAACTCGACCATAACAATAACATAAGATATTTTAAAATAAATAGGATCTATTGTATATTTTATTATTTGTTTGAGTAAAGAAAACATTTGCGTTAAACTCTTTGCAATACTGTTTTACTTCCTGCAGCCGTTGTAACATATTGGAACAGCTGATATGCTTTCGAGGTGTAAAAAAGAATTTGGGTTATTTCAAATTTCAATTTATTAATTCAATTTGAAATTTTTTGAAACATTGCAAATCAGGTTAAGATCAAAACACTTTAAAATGCTTATGCAGCTAAATTTAATGTGTTTATTCTATTTCATAGAATGTATAGTTTTTCATGTCTTGATTCACATGCGATAGACATAATTTTCATATATTGTCAGAAATCTTTGTTATGGCGTGTCAAAGTTGGTCATTCTGCTCTTGAGACATATGATTTAATTTAATTAAAATTTTAAAATAGTATTTTTTTACAGCAGTTCTACCTAATGTTAATATAGGTAGATAGTATCAAGATAGTATTTTGGTAATTTAATGAGCTGCACAGTATTTGCACTAACACAGCATTGCACGTCACATATCACCACAGTTTTCGCAGCTTTTGTCGTTTGTTTCTGTCGGACTCCCCAGCGGCCAATTTGAGAACTTTTAAAGGTTGACCTCGGTTCTACTCTCAGCGCGGCAGCAGCGATCAATTTCTTCGAGCAAATAAATTGGCCAATCTGATTAATCTAGCTCACTCGCTCGTGTTTTTTACGAGGTCTTTTTGTCTACTAATTTTACGAGGAAAAGGAGTTTTAACGTCCGCAGCTTAAATCTCTCCAATGGAGATTGGCATTTAGTGTTGTTGTTGCGTCTGTGCCTTCCATGAGATGCCGTCTACACTCTGCTCTATCTTCTGCCACTCTCACCAAACCCTGCACTTCTCTTCCTGCCATCTCTTGCACATTGTCTAGCCAGTTCTTCTCTCCCTCTACGATACTCCCAACATCCATCTCCACGCCCACATTTCAAACGCTTCTATTCGCTTCTTTTCACCACATTGACTATGTTTTCACGTTCCTTTAGTGTTCATGACTCCGATCCATTCAAGAATACCGGAACCACCAAAGTTTGCATTATGTTTATTTTTGTTTTCTTTGTCACTCTTCTGTACTTCCAATTTTACGTTAATTTTCAATACGCCGCTTTCACCATTCCAGTCCTTCTATCTACTTATTTCGTACTCAAATTATCTCCTAGGCTACCCAGGTAGTTAAAATCTTCGACTAGTTCTCCCTGTTCTCCAGCTACCGTTAGTTTGTTGTTATCGTCTTCATCGTAGCTTATAAACATTGTTTTCTTTTGTTGATGTTCAGATACAAACCCAGCCTTTCACTTTCCCGCGCTACGCTTTCAATCATATTTTGCATATCTTGTATTTTTTTTGATTAAGCGTAAGCGAAACGTTCAACTTGAGTATTCTATATTTTCGAATTCTTTATTAAATTTATATAGTTGATAGTAAGGAGCTTCTGATTGATTATTTTTGCATATCTTTTATGTGTCTGTTACTAAGTTTCTGTCGTCCGCGTATCGTTGACATAAATAGGCATAACCATAAAAGGTACACTGATGAAGTTAACAGGGTGTGGTCACGGAACGGTTATACTGTACTATAATAATGGTTTTATGTATTAATAAGTTACGTTAGAGTAACAGAAACAGTTCAACTTTATTTTTGTCCAATTCGGCCTACCTGTAATCAGTCAATAAATGTAAAATGTTCAGATACTTCTATTTGGTGTTTACAGTAGCTCCACCTGAAGGTACAGTCTCCCCAACCTTTCAAAAGCTAAGCTAACATTGCCCTGCAAGCTACACTAAATTCAACACGAACCTTACTAGAATTACAATGATTTATTGAATTATTTATTCAGAACAAATCCTATTTAGATTGATTGATTTATTAACGTTTTCGCTCTCACAGCGGCGGGCCAAGATGTTCAACACAGGCAGGTCGATATGCTTTAAACACAGGTGGGCTGAGTTAATAATTATCAGGTGGGTCGAGTTGGTAATTACAAAATGGGCCGACTTGACCTGTTGCCCCATAGGTACATGGTAACCAATTCAAACTTAATTTTAAAATTACACTATTATTCCTAATAGTGTATGAAAACAATTTTCTTAGATAATGTCCCTCTATTCCCAAAGGAAGAAAACCAAATTGAGGGTGCTTTGTTAAATGTTCTTGGGCTAGAAGAATAAATGATTTTGTCATGGTTAACAGTTGAATCTGAATAAGTTCACCTGCTGAAATATGGCTTTATTGAGGATGCTGATTTTACGTAAGTTGTTCATCGATAATTTTTTTTTTATATAAATAGTCCTTTACCAACAAGGCCTACTGCCCTTTGTTGCATCAAACAACAATTATAATTCGTACGATACGTTACATTTTCAATTATAAAGATATTTCATGATAGGACAAATGATCTTGGAGCTAGCCTGACAATCGGATAAGCTTTTTCGTCATTAATTACATAAATATTATTTTAAAAAAATATGCTCACTAAACAAAAAATCTAGTTGAACAATATGAAACTGTTGATTTTTCATGGTTAGTTTCGCTATTTTCTTTCTCAGAACAATCATTATTGCATTTTCAGTAATGTTACATGGCAGTATATTTTTGGCCTAGAAAGAAATGACCATAGTTAAGGAGAAACCAACAGAATATTAAAAACGCTCCAGTTTTGTTTGGAGATAGATTCGACAGAGAATCACCTAATCTTTTTAGGCCAATCGTTTCTTCAACAAGACAAGCGCTTGAAAAATTGTCAGAGAGTAACAAACGGCTAAAAATAGTGATAATCGTAGCTTTCCTTACAATGGTTTGGGGGCCTACCAAAGAAATTAAATAACAATTAACATGAAAACAACCTAACAAACGGACCTGATAACCATTGTGATGACTAAAATCACAAAGGGACCAGGGGCCGGAAATGTGAAGGGCAAAAGAAACAGATGCGAATAAAATACCAGCCAGATGTTTTGCCTCACGGGGAATGAAATCATAAAATGGCATGACGTAACGAAGCAAATAAGAAAAACCCGATTAGGGCGGCATAAAGCTCTAAAAATGATAGCTAAGCAGCAAAATAAACGAAAAATAGAAAACAATTAATTCAAGACGAAAGTCTTATGGAAAAGCGATAGAAATTTGATGTACAGGGGTACAGTTTGCTGCATTTTACTGCGAAGGCTAGATAGTTTTTAGGTAAGTTCAGATTTTTGTAAATTTGAATAGGCCTACCAAATTTTCTCCGCTTGGTAAAGCCATATGTATAGCTACAGGGTGAAAAACTTGAGTGGTAAGACTTTCTTCGCTTTGAAATAAGCAAAGTTGACCATAAATCTGCCGAAAAAGATGGGACTGGTCGAAAGAGAATCTCAACAAGTTTCCTCTTTCCTTCTTTTAGAAGTGTTGTGAGCAGCCATCTTAATAAATTTTCGTTTTCGCGCCAAACTAGGAATACTTCATGTATACATCTCAGTTTTAGCTGGAATCTCTTCTATAGCAACGCTAAGCTAAATTCACTCCAACCAAAAAATTGAATTGGGATTGAATTATTTAAAGAATTGCTGATTCCGAATGATAAAACCGTAATGACATACAACAGCTAACATTGATGGCCCCGTACTAAAATACCTTAAACAGCTGCAACTTTGAAACAATGTGACCTTTTATCTCTGTGACTTGTCTAGACTTTCAGCTTTTTCATTCGGTTATACAATGTTTGGCAAGTGTTTTGAAAACCTTGATTGAATCCTGCTGAATATTAGCTAAGGCTGTGAGTCATGATGTATCCATGCTCCTTGAAGTTCTTTGTTTATTCCGTACAAATTCTTGAGATTTTTTGTAATCCAATCTGTTGCCTTTTTGACGTCTTCATTCGATTATTTATATAGAGCTTATTTACCAACGCATGAATCAACGAAAGAAGACATTCAAAATAACGATTTAACCGTGCTCTGACATCATTCTCCATTCTCTTTTTCCAGCTGTAAAAAACGTTACCACTAAATGGCCCATCTGAATCTTTAAGTAAATAGAAACACAAAAACTGAAAGGAATCCATGAATGGACAAATAACAATATTATGTCATCGTCCAGCGGAAGTACGATACAAACCTTCTGAAGTCACGAAAAACTAAGGCAAGCAAGTACGGACATTTTCATTATCCCTTAAAGATTGACAAAATACTGCCTAAATATTGAAACTATCACTGGTTGATTGACATGCAAAGATGACAAATTATACTTTGCAAGGAGCTGGCTATTTCGTCGCTAGTCAAGACTGGAATGATTTGCAAAGGTATCTCTCAGTATCTGTATTGACAATTGTTGATGTCTCAGCAGTCTTGTTGAATTCTCTTGTCGTCAGCATCATACTCATGGACAGAGAACTTCGCGAGAAACCTGATTCTTTGCTCATTGCCAATCTGGCTCTTTCAGATCTGCTCGTATCGCTAACAATAATTCCATTTTCGATTGATACTCTGATACACAAGAAGATACGTTTCTCTGATACAACTGCCGCGTTCCTTGGTTTTGCTAATTTCGCATTCTGTATTGCATCGATCATGACTTTAATGGTGCTAGTAATTGACCAAACATTAACCATCAAATTGCCCTTTAGATATGCTGAATACAGAACGCAAAAAGCAGCTGTTTATGCTATGATAGGTACATGGGTTCATAGCATTTCGTGTGCTCTGCCTCCTATGTTTGGTTTGAGTTCTTATAGTTGTTTTATAGTGAATACAGGTCCTTGCTCTAATTATCAGTGGGCTGGAACAAATGGTTCAGTTGTATTCACGATTTTAGTTACTTCTCTGAGCTGGGGCTTAGCACTTCTGGTTACGATATTTTGCTATGCACAAATCGTCATAATTGCTGTTAAACAGAAAAGCAAAGTAACGAAAGAAAAAATTCATCTCTCAAAGAATTCCAAACGATTCAAGCAAAATATGAGTGATATCTCCGAGATTACTGTTGGAAGTACACCATCGCCATTGCCAGCATGCACAGGTGAACTACATAACGTTGTTGGAATAACTTCACCTAAAAATGACAGAAAATATGGTCCTTCTCTTGATGTCAATGTTACGAAACATCAAGCAGAATTAGGTCCCACTAGCCTTGAGTGCGATTTGCAAAAGAGTCCATCTCATTTCAAAACTTCCATTGCACATATTCGGGAATATTCATTGATTTTGAAACCAGCCATCACATTGCTCCTGATTATCGTAACATACTTTAGCACGTGGTCGCCGTTTTGTATCCTTTTACTTGTTGAAATAGCAGAAGAAAGAAAGGCCTACCGTGAAATGGACCTTATATTCTTGTGGATTGGACATTGCAGCAGTTTGTTGAATCCCATCATCTATTTTCTGCGATACAGGAAATTCAGAAACGTCCTTAACAGATGTCGAAAAAAGCTTTTTACAAAAGCAGCAGGGAGCAAAATGTTTCAGGGGACTGCATCACTACCTCGAAATCGAAAAATTGGCAGTTTGAAGGTGACTTCAACAACGGTTTCGACTGTTGCTATCAAAGTGGATAAATAAAGACTCCATTGCTCTTTTAAAGAGGATTGCAAACCGGAGCGGAAGGCAATGGTCCGACAATCTTAGTTCGTATCATGCTGCTGAAACAGCTCCTATCTTCGTCGTAAACATTTGTATCGTTTTACCCCAGATGGATATCGGCATTGGTAGTTAGAAGGGTTTTATGATATTTGTTAAAAGGAGTAAGGATGTAGAACCTCTACCGAAACCTAACCGTTTTCCTTATTTCATTTCAGATACTCATAAAATATACTGCATTATAGCACACAGTAGAAACAAAGATTTTGATCTTTCTATTGTACAATATGACAGTAAAAATTCGTTTTTTCGTTGCTTCACAGCTACCCATTGATGAAAGAACTATTTTCATTAAAAAGATTAAACGTACCTAATCTAAGAAACCAAAAATACATAAGCCTGCATCATCCAACGATAGCAAGCCTCCCCTAGCAGCATTTAACATAAAAGCTTTTTATAACATGTCATAGATATTAATGTTTAAATTCTAATCATTTAAACCTTCTAGAGCAAGCGACATCGTACATCGAACATCCGGATAAATCGACACCCTAGATTATGAACCTGTACATATAATTTAGTTATATCTAGAAAACTGCCTTATCTTCAATCTTATGTCTTATATGCTCACCAAACCGATCATAAAGACCATAAAGAATCAAAATTTGCTTGCTGACATTTTGAAGTTTCGACTGACCATGGCTACAACTTTTGCCAGGTAGATTTAAAAATAGCATATTTGAATTAACGTTAGAGATTTTAACATTCACAGAAGCAGCAGGGTAGACGTTTCAGTAAGAGTCCGTTATTTTCAGCTTCTTGATTCCTACGTGAACCATACGATTCCATAAAAGAACGGGGGCTTGTGTATTTGACGGACTGGATTAATCGTACCGGAGCTTTAAAAAGTAGGACGCTTTTTTGCTACTAGTGTATGTGTCGTAGTTGGAGCTTGGAGCGGGGTAAAGTAGTTATACAGAGGAGCGAGACTGCGACTCTGTTGTTTATATTTTGACTAGCTATCTGATGACATCATGATTACAAAATTTGCCTATGTAAATATTGTTGATTTTTAGAATTTAGACAAACAAAAAAAGGAAATATGCTCAATACTGCACCTGTGTTTGTTGTTTTTATTTATTGAAATGATCGAATTAAAATACTTAAGTGGTTCAGGATACTTCAGAAAACTATACCGGCAAAGATAATTAAGAGCTATTGTAAAAAAGCTTGTTTTGCCACTTAATCCCGAGCTTTTTTAAATTGGATAAGTGATTTTCCAATTTCCAATCATGCCTCGAACATTAATGAATATTAGTTTAATTGCTTACCAGATGCGCCAGTTGTTGTTGATAAATGTTGATGCTGAATACTTAAATATCAACGATAGGGTTATTAAAGGATAAGAAACATGTCGTAATAATAATATTGTTTTGCTGCTTTACATCCTCATATTCTGCCTTTTGGTAATGCCTCCATGACAGTCTATTCTTTGTCACCAACTCAAAGTGGAACTACAACAACTTTAGCCCCTCCCAATTTAAAGCAGTAACTGTTGGGAATCCTCATCAGCGCGCGCAAGGCATCATGGTATGTTGTTGCAAGTGTCCATTGATTTTCATGTTTTAGG
>JAACYV020018903.1:1996-24637 GCA_009936425.2 Chrysaora fuscescens
AATTAATAATTGCATTGAAAGATATGCCGTGAGTATTTTTGTCTGCATTGATGTTGTTATTTTGTTCATTAAGCTGTACGCCCCTTGCCCTTGCTATGTTATGAATTTTGTATTTTCTCTCTGCTGTTCTTTTTGTTGTCTCTTTGTTCAGTTGTGTCAATCTTGGTAAGCCCCTTTGATGTTATTGTAATATTCTGTATTGCTCATGCTCATTCTCTCTCTTGTGTTCCATTATCATCCTCGTGTCTTGCATCACTATTTTGTCAAAGATTTAGTTGAATTGGATGAGCCTCGATAACTCGATTAAGGTTGATATCGCCGTGTTCGAGTTAAAGAGCGAGTTTCAACAAGAAATAAAAATGCACAACCGGCCAGTGTTATTCACTGGAGTTAGTCAGGGTTCGAGTCAAGTAATCGAGGTTAAACTGTAGTTATTGGATCCATCCCTCCACTTTAAAGGTTATAAATTAAAGAAAGGATTAAAGGCACTAAATTACAAGTTTGAATCTTCGTGCCTATATAACTGCGTCTCAAAGCCTCTCTTATGTCCCTTCTTGTTAACAAATGGTTTGGCAAATTAGACGAATTAATGAGATCTGAATCATATTTGTTCAGGATGGAAGATATCAAAAAGTTCTCCGAAGATTCTGATGAGCTATTCCAGTACGTAATGAAAATGGAAATGGTAAGATACTTGCAGATTATGAGCTGAAGGTCCAAAAAGTGCTAAATTTCGTAGGACTTGCGATCCTAAATTAATTTTATAATAGGAAAGTTTAATTAAAAAAACTGTTGATCTTGAAGATTCTTTCGGAAAATAAATGGCACCCGACGATTTATGTGAATTTTATTAATGTTGAAATTAACAGATTTCAAACGCCATCGAAATCTGCTTTTGAGCTCCGAAGATAGCCATAAAATATTATTTCGACTTAATGAATTTATTTCAGTCTGAGGGAAATAAGAAAAGGGGTACCGAAAATGGTATCTACACCTGGGCATGGGGGATGAGGTCATATGCTGTGCATCCCATATCTAGTGTATTTATGTCTTTATCGTTTCATTAGGTGACAGATTTAAAAATACAACGAGAAGCACTTGTAGCAAATAATGAGAAAAAAGCAGGTGAAATGTGACAAACTTAACCGTAATTTTAAAAAATATATTTATTTTATTCTATAAAAACCCTTTTTGGAAGACAAAGTTCTGAAATCCAGAAACTCGATCAGTGCTTTCAAAAACGATGATTTAAATATTCATATATATTAATAAAATTATTATTAATTTCAGAGCATAATTTAACTTTTAAGCCGAAAATTGAAGACGCAAAGAAAAGACTTCAAGACAGCATGGCAACTTTAGAATCATTACAATCACAGTTTCAATCAAACAGTTGCAAGCAAGATGAAATTTTTCAGGTAACATTGATTTATTTTTTATGGATAATCCCCAAGGGTTGTTCTTTAGGTCGGATTTATTGAGCCATGCCCCCTACCCTCCCAAGATCACTTAACAATTGATTTGCCAGAAATAGTCAACCTCCCATGAAATAAAACAAAACAAAATAAGTTAGTTCAACAGACATCCCTCGTAAAACGATTCCCATGTTAGCTATAAGATAAAGTTCTTTTTCTTCTAAGGTCTTTGATCTGCCTCAGATAGTCACAAATATCAGAATAGCAATTTCACAATCAGAAGAAAGCACAGAGGTAACTGATATTTTTTTAATTGCTTTAAACAAACTCTAATGAAAGTGTAATTGATCTTTCTGATTATAATCTGCAGTTAGTGACAAGGATGTCAAAATACCTTATTTAATAAGACACTTCATGTTTTGAGAAATCACAGGAGCTTTTCTAGCAAATCACACATTCCCAATGATAGTCACTTATCTTTAACTTTTTAGGAAATGACAGAGAAATTTCTAGACAGTAAGTATAATCTTTTTACTATTTATTCCCCGACGCTATTCGGACACTTGTCCTAGGAACTATCATTTGGGAAGGTTTCATAGAATTCTCTATCACCGCTGGCCAGTTAGAGCCAATTTTGTTACTTATCACTCTTAAGTCCTACTTGTAATCTCTTGGTTCTAGAATTTAAATATTGGATATCTCAAAAACAGTTAGCAATGAGACAAAAATATAAACACAATTCTTCATGGTTTTTAGAAAAGCACAAATTGCAAGACCAATTTTGAGATGTCATAAGCATTCTAGTTATTGTTTTAATGCTGAGGAAAATTGCAACTAGAAAATCAAGCAAAAATCTGTGCTCGTTTTTAATACACAATGATAACATTTAGAGCTAGAAAAAGTGATTTAACAGCATAATAAGGTTTCTAATAGATAATTTCAGGAAATTGTATTTTTTAAATCGACTGATGGCCAGGCTTTCAATACAGCTTAAATATAAATGACCAAAAGTGAACCAGAATTTTTTATTCCATTTTGAGCCATTTCGAATCATACAAATTTGAAATCTGCCTTAGGTCATCAACCAAAACCCTGTAAGCAATTGGATGTTCTGATTATATGCCATATGCTCTTCAGATGAAGTGTTCGATAGTATAAGAGAATTAACTTAGAAGTGAGACATGTTACCCAGCAATAAACAGATATTTCAATCCTCTAAGCTTCATTTAAATTTACCATTATTTTATTTATGTTTTGATTCCATATAAACTTTAGCTCCTTGCAGGTTGCTAATCAATTATCCTATCATCTAAGTGCCAATATTAATCAAATATCCAGCTCAGCCATTTATGTTTCATTCTTGTTGATATGAATTGAAGTCTTGTTCATGTTCAATGAAGAACACAATTAACATGCTTTCCAAATGCAATTGCACACATGACACCCATACTGATATTGATAAAGGTACCAATGATATATGAGATACCCCTTATCTTGTGTGCAACTGCATTAACATAGGCAAAGGAATGGACAAAACGAGCTACCGTGAAGATATGGAACATCCATTGAGCAATGACAAGCTTTGGTTCTGTTGCAATAAACAACAAGCCAATAATGAGAAATGGCAGAATATTCTCCAGGTCATTGAGATGAGCTCTAGAAAAGAAAAATCATTATTTTTATTTTCAACACAATTTTTAAGGCAATAATATACTAATTCCCTTCCTTAATTGACTTTAAAGATTATTGTTACTTGCTATGAAACAGCAACAACTCCACTACTGTTGATTCATTCACTGAGAAGTCTTTCATTCTTACTTTCTTATTCTTTCTACATCTGGATGTGGCTTCTCAGGAAACTCATGGTCTTTCATTCCAGAATAGTCTTCTTGAGATGGGAAAACCTGAAAAATAAACATTGAGTTGTACATGTGTATGGGGTAGGGGGGCGTTCAGTGGGGTTTTTACCTTTGGGGTTTCACTTTGTTTTTGGTTCCGGTGTAGTCTGCATTTCTGTCAAGGTTGCTATCCTTCAAGCTGCCCCCTTTTGTCCTTTATAATCAAGCTCATTTTCAATCCGTTTGAAATTCAACTGACATAACCGCACAAGTCAAGCTGCTTACACCTACCTTATTTTTAATTCTTTCTCTCACCGTCAAAATGCCCATCAGAATTGTTTTTAAAATCAACAGCGAAGCGTGAAACCCATAGCTTGCAAACAGTGGATTTTCAATTGAGAAAATAGCCACCATTTTGTTAAAGATGTGCCTTCCTAAACGAAATATTCCCTTTCAAGTGCCCCTAAACTGCCCACAATACTGACTGCGTGAAATCTCAGGTGAATATAAGTTACAAACAAAACCTAATTACGCAACAACCACGTGGTAAGCAGTGAACCAATGAGCATGCGAACGCGCTTTTACTTCCAGGTTTTTCACCCATATAAGGTTGGTCTTGAATATTAGAATAGATTATTTGGCAATCCAGAGCAATAGTCATCTTGTCTTCCTGGTCCATTACTCCGGATGGAAAGGAAAATAGCTTCCTGCTTTGATGAAAGATGGATGGATGGTGAATTGAATTGTAGTATATAAAATTGAATTGAATTGTCGTTCAACTGAACAGCTGCAATGGGTAAATGTCCAAAGAATATTTTTTTATGATTTTTTCCAAAGATTAAAATCTTTTGACCTGTTTACTCCATGATTTGAGGTTCAACATCCGACTTTTCAACACTCTCTCGTATAAGAATTAATACTGCTTTCTTCAGCCTTTTTAAGCCACTAACTTGACAAACTTGTCTTTTAGAAAAGATGCCGCTAGACGAATTTTCACAGAAGTTTTTGGAGCAGAGAAAGGTAAAAATGCTTATCTGTGTTGGGTTGACTCACAGAATCCGGAGGTTTCACTTGGCCTTTTGAAATATGCTACTTATTATTTAAGAGTATTCTTTGCGTGTTTTTTATTTTAGTTTCTCCCTCTCTTTCAGTTGCTTCATTTGCGAAAGGCAAAAGAGGAAAGAATTAGATATCTAAATCCACAATATTAGAAAATGCGAAAAATTTAACTCCAGAAAAGGCCGTGGACAGTAAGTGGATAGAATATTTCTGTCCTTTATAAGAATCTCAAAATTTGTACAATTTAAATGTTGATATTTAAGGTAGAGTGTTGATAATTAAATAAGTTACACCTTACTAGAAATTTATATTATTGATTTCTGTAAATAAATTCAAAAAGGTTTTAAATGTATGAAATCTTTTGTAAGTAACTTCTAATTTTAATTACGTTTAATTACATCAATTACAATTTTTTGCTCAAAATGCCATCAATTTCCCTATAAAGCTATGCTACAGTGTATTTGTCTTTGTGTCGCTGCTTCCAAAATTATTATTTAAAATTGAACCTTCCCATTTTTGCATAAAATGGGACCCTCTAGAAAAGTTTTCTGGTTGATGACGTCACGGACATTTTGAAGGCACCTTTCGAATCCAGTGTCATTATGGTATGATTATGGTACCTTCTGCGTTCTTCAACATTAAAAAGATGGCGGACGAAAAGGTGTTATGTGATCACCTCGGGAAGTCCATTTCTGTTTGGTATGGATCATATATATTTCTCAAATTTAATTATTTCATAAGCACTTTGGGCTACTGTGATCGGTGAATAGATATTAGGCAAATAGCATAGGCGAAATGGTAATGTTTACTGGTTTTTAATATTCTGCCAACCCAGTAACAAAATTATAGGGCTTAGCCTATGCCTATCGATTGTACTTTGACCCAACTAGGCTAGCTACTGCTTCATTCAATGTCTTATCATACTTAGGTGTTATACGATTTATAGATTTTTATGTGCATGGAATCACTCCACATGAACCTAGCTAACCTAATAGCTATTAGGTTTAGAAAAAGATCTTAAACATATTTAAGTATGGAATGTTTTCATGACCAAATCTAACAAATTATTTTGTCTAGGTCTATAGGATCGGTTTTGAAGTATAAATAGAAGATAGGTAGAGTACTCGGCACTTAAATTTTTTCATTAAATTACATTTCAATTCTTCTTTTTAGAGGAGCCAAAAGAAGAAAAACTTTGAATTGGAAAAAGAGAATTTGAAACATTTCCAAGGACTATTGTTACTATGGCTGCAAAGGCAATTTTGACGACCAGGTTCCCAATTAATATAAAATTTGTTTATTCATTGAAGATAACAGATGCAGTCCCTCATAGCTGTTGTGTTTCAAGATATTTTCACATGCAAATTATCCCTATAAACATTTGGTGTAGAAGCCAGAATTAAGATTTCATGCCAGTATGCAAAAAACGATAGAGAAACCTTGCTAAATACAGAAGTGCTTTGGGTCTTTGTACATTAAATACTTGCTAAGATCATTCTTGATTTGACACAAAAACTAATTAAATTGATCTTCTAGTTAGAATGCAAGCCTCGAAACTCTCTCCCCCCTCCACTGTCATTGTCTGTAAATCCTGGCCCTGGTGCAGGTACAAACCTCTTTAGTTCCCCAAGAAAAAGAAATTAATTTATTTCAATAGACTTTTACTTATTATGATGGTAATATTATATGTTTAGATGGTAATATTCGATATGTTTTCAGGGAGTTAAAAAACAAAGTCACTGGAATCGATCTTATGGTGCCAGATTATGAAGAAATACAGGGAAAAATAACAAAGAAAGCTCTCTACCATGTTATTGTCATCACAAGATTATTCTACTACAAATCAAGCAGACATAAAGAGTCGGATGTTGTTCAGTTCATGGTGAGTTGTTTTGGAAGGGAAAATTTGTTTATCATCTGGTTTTTATGCTGCAAACAGTTGCTCTAGGGTAGGACTAAAATCTCATTGTAACTCTATAACTAATGTTTTCCCAAAGATTTCAAAGAAATATGAGGAATTTGAAGATCTTTACCAAAAACTCAATGCAAGATTTCCCAGCGTGATCTTTCCAGACTTGCCAAGAAAGCCTTTGGTTGTCAGCTCAAGTACTTTTTATGAAAGGCGGAAAGTTATGGATGAAGTAATGCACATGGTTGCCAGGACCCAAAAGTTGTGTTGCAGTCCAATGGTACTTGAATTCCTTAGCATTCGAAAACCAAAGAAACCCTCAGCTGAATTAATTTTGGTCAGTGATGATATTTTTGAAGAGAGAAATGCAGCTGAGGTAAGCAAAGCATTAGTATTCTCAAATTGAGAAAAATCTTCTTATCATTGAACACATTGATTGGTCATCTGGAAATTTCTGGCCTGCTTCATCTCCCACTGTTTGGATAGCTATTGAGGATTTTTGCATTTTCATGATTATCTTTTAAAAATTTTTAGACTGAAAGCATGCCAGAAACTGAGGCAAACTACTTTGAGAAAGAAACAAACGGAAAAGAAGAAGAAAAAGATTTGTTTGTTGCTGTTGACCTTGATTCATCAGCAGCACTTGGTATCGACAGTGAGGATACTGCTTTCACTGCATCAAAAACAGGTAAACTAGAACTACATGCTTCCTTATTCGAAGATGAGCTTGATAAACCAGAGCAGAAAGACGACTCAGATCTATTCATGCCAGCCGATGTAAAAACTGATGGACATGTGATGAAAGTTGATTTGGATCAAGCGGAAAGCACAGATGACCTGCTAGAGTAAGTATTCAATGCAATTTTTGTTGTTTTTGTAATTAATGAAGTTTAATTTGGTGAATAAAAATGTGAGACATGTCAGATGAGACATGAAAATGTAAGAATAAGTGAATTTGTTCAGAGTACACTCTGCCTGGTCCAAAGAATCCCAGGTTTATTCATTTTGTGATTTCTTTGTTTTATTTTGAAAGTGTTGATGAAGATGTAGATGATTTGTTGGCTCTGAGCAAGAAATCTGAAAGAAAGGCTTCAATAAAAGCTGCAACATCAACAAGACCTTCAGTTCGACCAAAACCACATTCACGGTCATCATTTGACACAATGGCTGATGATGAAGACCTCTCATTGTTGTCTTCTTCAAAACCTGAATCAATTCATAAACCAAGAGAAGAGGCAGATTTATTTAAAGAGGCAAGGAAAATGCCTTTGAGGTGAGATGCAGGATCACTACACAACCTTTTACTTCTCTCCATTAAACTGAATTGATCTTCAGATTGCTCTATTTTAAGTTCCTTGCTCTTATTGGTTGGCCTAAGTTCAAATTATAGTATTCCCAAATCGTGTCAGCGAGTTGAAAGCTTTGTGACTGGAAAGGCTGGATGTGTGAAAAATGGAAGTTTAGTAGTTTGGGAAAGAAGTAGAATTCCTGTTAGTTAGGAGTTTCTAAACGAAGCATCAATCGGCAATCCCTTTTCATTTCGCATTCACATGTATTTATACATTTTCTGCGAATCCCCACTCTAGTTTCTTGATTATGTTGAAAAATTTACAGTTTCTTGATTATGTTGAAAAATTTACAATTGTTACAAAGAAAGTTATATATTTCCAGGGACAAAAGAGAGAAACTTGTCAAGGAAGATACACTTGATGACATATTTGAAAAGAGCTCAGCTGACAAAAACCTCTTTTCTAAAAACTCTAACGATGATGATCTTTTTACAAAGAATACTTCTGCTGCTGTTAAATCAGATAATCCTTCTGGCTTGGATGAAGATGATATCATGAAATATATAAATGATAATCTGAAAGAGGATGTTGCTGATTTGGAGTTGTGAGGTAAATCTTTTATAATTGTCTATCATGCAATAATCCTGCTGAATAAAAATCATCAGTAATATAGTAATGTATTTTTTCTAAATATTAATAATTTTTGTAGTTTATGAAAAAATAGAATTTATGTTTACAATAATCGTGACATATTTTTAAGCTGTGTTCTGAATTTAGAAATCGATAAATCATAGATTCATCGGCTGATTCAGGGATTCGTTGATTCATCGGGCGATTCAATGATTCTTTGATTTATCAGCCGATTCAATGATTCGTTGATTCATCGGGCGATTCAATGATTCTTTGATTTATCAGCCGATTCAATGATTCGTTGATTCATCAGGCGATTCAATGATTCGTTGATTCATCAATCGGTTCAGTGCTCAATTTACTCACTTGTCAATCAGTTGATTAATAATTGATAAATGTATTATTTTGTTCACTAACTGAGTGATGAGCGAATCAAAATTGATCGATTCAATGATTTATTGTTGAAACGTGCAGCTCTCTGTATTGGAGTTTTGTGAGTTTAAACCCCAATTTGGCTCATACCTGTTGCGAGGGGCATGAAGTAAGTAGCTCCCAGCTGCCCCACTTACTCTCTCTTCTTCTCAGCGCAAGTGGAGTTTGAGGGATGAGAACAAGCGTCCCTCAACTTAGATAAGTTTCGATCCTTCCTCAACTGAGCGTAGAAATCCACGCCTTGTGAAAAAGTAATTGTATTTGAAAATCACTCAGTCAGTTTACCTGAAAGACGGGTGATAGACATGGCTTCTTTAAGACTTGATTTTCATAACATTAATGGAAAAGAAACTGGTCTAATATTACGCAACGTGATGTTGCACTCAGAGTATTTCATTCCTTTTTATTCGAACCAGCAAGGGAGGAGTCAATAAAATTGATTCAAGACATTTAGATTTTATCGGTTTTGCCATTAAGTTTGCCTGTCCCTTCGGATGTAAGTCATTCCGTCATTAACAAGCTCAATTGAATGATTTCGCATAATGCTACTATGGCAGCAATCATGTTTTTGAGTAGTGGGTGGGATTGAGGATATGATGAAGGATATGGAGCAGTGAGTCCAATAGAATGCTTGTCGCATCACTTATATTCCCGTCTCTTTTAATGGCGAATATTGGCGAGCCTTTACATCCAATCATTTTGCATTCAATGGTGCAAATCTACTTGGCTGTGGTCTTTCATAGAATGATTTCCCATCTTCAAATCGTGACGTCGAACAATCATATTCTGTAGAATTTAGTGCTCAGATAATGGCATGGTTCATAAAGCTTTTAACATATTGGGGTCAGTGTTAAATGACCTTAGGGTATATCTTGCAACCGCTCTCGCAACTGTTCCAGCAAAAACTTAGTCTATCTTAGCTTGGTGGGTATTTGAGATCCTTCTTTGCGTTTGATCTAGTGGTGAAGCACGCAATGGTACAGCCTAGTCGTTGCGACAAGAT
This sequence comes from Chrysaora fuscescens, assembly GCA_009936425.2. NCBI lineage: Eukaryota > Metazoa > Cnidaria > Scyphozoa > Semaeostomeae > Pelagiidae > Chrysaora > Chrysaora fuscescens. The sequence goes on from JAACYV020018903.1 coordinate 11,572, forward strand.
GCTTCTCTCAGGTCGATGAACAGTATTTTAGATCATAGTATTTGTTTATAGTGGATTATGCAGAGAAGCATGTTGGGGTTGGTCTGTACAAATAATCCTTTGAAACGAATTGGAATTTATTTCCAATGATTTATTGACAGATCTGAGCACTCTGTGTTAACCAAAAGCCCGTCGTGCTAGACCCCTTTATGTTACTGATGGAAGCAAAACATAAATGTCAATAAACACTCAATACTAAGTATCAGTCATGCAACCCCCGAAGATGTCATTTGGCTTGGTAATACTCACCGCAAAATGAAGAAATCACGGGGGTAATTCAAGTCTATCTATGATAAGAAATGCGTAAAAAGTATAATAACATTGATGATTTTAATCAGTTATTATTTACCCCTTACCCCTTTGAGAATACCCCTTAAAAAAGGGGATCTTCAAATCTCCTAGTCTTCTTTCCTTTCGAACCCGATAGGGGGCTCGCTTGTGCACCCATGCAACCCTTGCTACCCATGCAACCCTTTTAGCTGCAGATATTAATTTTCATGGAAAACATGTAAGAGATCCATCATTTACAAGTACTTAAACGTCAACGCCTTTCTTGAATCATGTCAGAATGTAACCACCAAGCCTTTTCTAAGACGTGCGTTCTCGCGGTGGATCGAGCGATGAAAGCGGCGGCGCTTTAAAACATTTTGTTGCGGAGATGGGTACTTAGTAGTTATGACGTTGCTTCTTATAGTAATATCACGTTCGGAAATGCTTTTCATCTCTGTATTTCTTTCACTCGGCATGAGTAATTCTACGCTCCATTTTCATTCATAGGCTTGCTATCAGAAGTAGCTAGGCATTACGGGAGGGGTTGTGCATGCACAAGGGTAGGCCCTCGCGATGGGCCAGCTAGTGACTCAGTAATTCGTGGTTACTTAGGTGATGTGCACTTGTGTTATGAGCAACAACAGGCTGAGATTTTGGATAAGTTATGTTGATGCTGATAGGATCAGATATATGCTATCTTTGCGAGGTATGGGTTTGTGAGCCAGGTGCATGGACTATTGAATCGCACATGGGTGATCTAACAGTGTGACCCTAGTCTTCCTTCTTGGTGTAGTCCATCACCTGATGCCTCTCTCTTTGTCTTTGCCTGGCATGACAGAGAGTGGGTATTTCTCTTATCACTCTTCTGGGTACAGTTGGTTTGGTTTGAGGCTCAAACTCCTAACCCTCACATGCAGGGCTGGGCTTGCTTACCTTAGAGCCATTCCTGACGTTATTGTAAGCTATTGAATTTCCACGAAAGTTAGCTAAGTTAACAAGCTGAAAAGGCATCTTTGAGTAATGAAGAATGTATGATACATTAGTTAAATTGTTCCTAAAATTATTGAAAATGACAAAGCGCCTAATTGTGCAATGTTTTGCAATTGATCAGCAATTGAGCTATGTATGCGCACTTTCATCTTATCTGCAAACCTCAGCAATTCAAACTCGACCTGGGGATCAGTGTTGCATAGATGATGACCAGGGTAAAGTTTTTCAGCGGAAATCCAGTGTAGAAATCATGAATACGATGACTTTTTCGGCTTTCACACGTTCCTATTTAGTGATTAAAGACTTTACATAATTATACGAAAGCCCACGCAAGGATAAATCCATATAAGGGTAAGGATTACTATTTAATTTACAACTTTGCTCCATAGCAACAACCTTATCGCAATATATTTGATTTTATGGGCGTCAAAAACAGGTCGCCCACTCCCTTTTCAATTTCTAATCCTGCTTGCGACTTTTAGGAAATCCTTCCAGATCAAATCGCTATTGGCGCGACCCTTTTATAGGTCTGCGACAAAATTAAAGACAAATAGGGCGACAGTTTTATCTCCTGACTAGGCATATTAGAAATTTCCCACCCCACCCATCACATGGGCCTAGGTAGTTGATTTTCAAATTATCATTGAGTTTTGGCCAATCTTTTCATTCCATAAGTGAAATCGTTTTTTATTATCATCTTCAAGCGACGTTAGTGGTAAAAATTCTTAGTAATTCTTAGTAATTTGGAACAGACGTAAACGGAGATTGAATATTCGCGCCAAAATGTTCTCTGTGCAACCTGTGTTCCATAATTTGTACAAAATGCCTTGGTAACAACGTGTTGATTCGTTCATCCATTTTTAGTCTGTCTACAATGATGACATAGGAAATTCAATCCAGACGTGCTAATTTCAAGTTATTCTTTGCTGTCATTTGGCATTAGTAAGCGGAAAGCCTCATTAAAATTCACACAAGCGGCTTCTTTCATCTATTCCCAAGGCAAACTTTCCGATGACCGCTAACGTGACGAACGTTAACGTTAATAAGATTGTGTTTTAATACTTCTGGTGTTCATATCGGTGTCAAATGCCCACGTTCAAATTTGAAAATAAGAGTTTCAGCCTTACGTCATTCTTGTGAACTAATTCCAGTTTGTAATGATTTTTTTGTTTCGTCTCTTTTTGGTACATCTCTTTCCTTTCTGTCACTAGGTCTATCATTCTCGAAATGCTACATATGCTTATTTTATTTCTCTTGCCTTACCTAGCAGAAGAGAAAACTGGTAACAACAGGCAGTATATGCAATTTAAAAACCTTCTATTTTTGGTCCACAGAAAGATCCTTTCGATGATTCCCCTTGGTACAGTATTTCTTAAATTGCTACTGTATACCCCTCAATATTCATTTCATTTAATAGGCCTTGCCTTTTCACCTTCTATGTCTTTTTTTCCTGTTTGAAAACATCAAACTAATTTCCAAAAATAGGATCTTCATCAGTCACATTGATAATTAATTGAAATTACTCTATTTTGGTCTCATTTTTTCTCTTCTTTACTATCTACGTTCCTGGTATAGACAAGGCTCCTCGCTCATTCTCAAGTTATATTGAATGGCTCTCTTTTTAACAAGCTATTCATATATTTTGCTGTCAAATTAATGAGCGATGATTCATTATAAAAGTTTAATTATACAGCCAACCATTTCCTGATTTTATTAGAACATGGAAGAGTTTTCACTGTTGTTCTTTAGTCATAAAATGTCACTCAAATAAAAAAGGCGATGTTACTATATTCCTATTTCAATGCTTTTGACGTCATCCTGTCGTTGTGAAATTTAAATTTAGATCGCCCTTGGGGTATGAGCTGTTCCTTTGATTTCTAAAGAGAACTTGCACCAGAAACATTCCTAGAGTTGCTTTTTCAGAAAAATATGCCCCCCTGTACATCATGTGTCCGCATTACCTTAAAGAAAGCCAAGTTATAGCATTTGAAGCCTGTTACAATCTCTGTGATTGATAAAAGAGCGTCTCTGAGTACAGTGAGCTATAGGACTCGCATCAGGTGAAGAATTATCATTGAATACATATGAAAGACCAAAATGAGGCTTTGGTTAATTGTACGGACGATCTTTAGTTGGCGAAGGCAATTCGGGGTAAACATTAGTGACTGTAGCTACCTTTAGACAAATTATTTGAGCTATTTGTCATGCAGTGGAAGACAAAGAGATGTTTCTCACAGGGTCGTAAAAAACCTAGTTCTATTCCCACTATTCTTGACGATTAGAATAATAACCATCTTTAAGCCAGGTTACGTTTCTACGCAAGACCTTGCTTTTTATCTTTGCGATCAAGTAATCGAGTTAAGCTGTTTAAACAAACTAATTCCACCAGGGATTTACAGATAATAATTACATTTTCGAGATTTCCCATATCCAAACTCGACAGTTAAGTTTAATCTTCTTTGCTGGTGTTTATACATTTGGAAACCAGGCCTCAGCAAAAAGACCAGACTCGCAACGCTGCTAAACCAACCCCCCCTAACAGGGTTATTTTCCCATTAAAGCATATAAAATTAACTAACGAAATGTGAGGTGGCAGTACTCTTTAACTTAATTTTGCATGTGCAGCCATTTATGTTTGGCGTGCCCCTCTTCTTCCAGCCTCTTTTCTGATTAAACTCTTTAAAAGGTGGTAAATGACGTAATCTTAGAAGAATTGACCCCACATCAGGCTTTTCATTGGAAAATGAGATTGAAAAGGGTTGGGTTTATTTTAGTAATACATATTGTTTCTAATATGTATCAAAATGAAAAGCTGCAAAATGAATGGCCCTTTCATAAAGGTCGTACTGTTTATTTGATCAGAATCGTTTTAGTGTTTGATGTAACTTTTGATAAAAAAACCAAACTTTGAAAGAAGAAACATAGAATTGAAATGGTTATTAATGTATTAATTAATGTATTTTTGTACCTAGGAAATTTGCATGTAAGATTTGAATGCTATGTACGATTAACTTGAAAGAAAGAAATAGCGGAAAATTTCACAGGTCTCTATCAACTTCCCCCGAGAATTGTCAGTTCAATCAAAAACAAACATTAGCCGAAATCGTTTAAGAAAAATTAGAAAGTCAAATAGTGATTTGTTATTCTTCTTTTGTTCGTTCAAGTGATTGATTAATCAACAGTGTGGACAATGACAACAGCTTGTGATTTATACGAATGTTGTTGAACCAATCGAACACGTTCTGTGATCGGCGTTCATAAATAGATTAACCCTGAGCACCGTGCAACAAACACACAGTCAGGGTCATCAATTTACAGAGCTCCTATTTAAGGCCTCCCAGCACAAAAGAACTGTTTAGTGCGAGTAGTCGAGCCATTGGTCAATTGCATCTCTCTCAGAGACACCAAACAACCCAAGATTTTGATAAGATTACAAGCAATCTAATTGGAAGGACAATGAATTTAACACTTTTGAGGTGTTGGGCAACTGATGGACATTTGCAAATCAAGTTGCTGATTTTCCTCTGCATTTTGGTCAATGATTTTTCAGCTTTTAGGTGAGTCCCTTTTTGTCACTTTTATCGTTCTAATGATACTAAATCGAATTGTGTTGCTTAGAAATTCTTGTATTTAATTCTGTTTCGAATTCAAAATTTCTCTTTTGATATCCGTTCATTAAGTTTAGAGTGTTCTCCAAGTTTTATGTTGCTTAACAGTAGATCAATTATTCGTTCTGCTTGAGTTAAATGTCCTTCAAACACCTTTTTGATATAAATTATTCAAAATCTTTCTATAACAGATTTTGCTATCAAGTTCGGGGTAGTTTAGTGCTGGCCGGGTAAATGGGCTCAAACCCTTTTCTCTTTGGAAAATCTTCAAAAGTTACTCCTCACGTCGAAGCAATGATTTTAGGTGATAAAATAAGGAATTTTAATTGACAAATTATTTCTGCCCCGACTCAATTAAAGTGTTCATTGAATATTTGATGACAAGCTTCTTTTAAATTAAGGCACCAACAAGGTGTTAGATCATTCAAGGGAAATCAGCAATTTTGCAATTGGTCTACAATTCCTAAAAGCTTCCGAAACTCTCAAGACATTAAAATACTAAAAACGTTTGATTTTCAAAAGCGGATAGCACACAGATAAGAGCGTTTGTTATTGTAGTGGAAACTCTTTCATGTTGACCGGGTTTTCAATTTAGAACGCCGTGTTTACTCATGAAGTTTAGGGTTCTCTAAATCTGTGATCTTTTTAGTGAGCAGGATTTAAAATATTTTGTTATTGACTTGTGATGTTCAAAAAGGAATGACACAGGATTCCATATTTTGAAATATTGAGCATGTTCAGGAATGTGATGATAACCTCCAAGTGTCCGAAAGAAGTGCCGACTGGGCCCAAATGTTGTCAGTGGAAGATTATCGAGATATCTTTTCATCTAGCAATTTATCGTGGTGTTCTTTCGGGGTAACCACAATGAGGACGCTTCTTATATGCAAAGCAAGTGTGATTTATCTCTTTTTAAGAAATTAAACCCCAAGGTAGGGCAGTTCAAACAATGTCTACATCAGAACTAGAACTGGGTGGTCAAAGTTATCTGATTTTAAAAACCAATCTCATGTAGATTATAGTATTGGTGGCCCTTCGTATCATATTCAAAGATAAGATATTGTTAAATTTATTTATTTCGACGAGCCTTCATCATTTGCCATAGTTGCAATTTGCTACAATCTTTAAAGGTTCGAAGTCCTTTGCATTATTCATCAATATGACGTCACGATTGACTGTTAAAACATTTATTTCTTAAAACAGTTATAAGTCGAATGCTTTTAGTTTTAAATTTAGATCCTTATAATGCTGTTATTTCTACAGTCACAACTATGCTGTTAACAAGATTTAATCGCTGTTAATATATTTTCAGCTATATCTTATCGACCAAATCTCTAATTACAAATAACTTGGGCTAATCTTTCTAGTCAACGTGGTTTTCCTATAATCAGAGCTCCAAAATCATGCTGTGGCATACATTGGGGCCACCCATAGAAATGGGGCCACCCCTGAGAGAGTCCCCTTTCACTGATCAATCAGGTATACCTTTCATCATGAAAACTATACGGTATATAGTAGTACAGGCTGTCTTACGTCACTGGTCACTTTTAAGAGGTTTTATGTGAGCTTGACCTGTTCGATAACATCTGGTCAGTACTTGGGTTGGACCTCGCCCCTCTATAGTTTGGGGGGGGGGTTGATATCTCTGTGATATCTCTCCATTCACCGTACTTTTATGCTGTGCCATGCCTTAAGCCTATATCTGACTCTGCGGCTCTCCACAAATAATCTTGTTTCTCTGTTTCAATTTATAAACTAAGATCTCGATTCTCTTAGGTTAATTCATTTCTATTTGGCTTATGAAAGCTACGTCACTGCTTCTGAATGTTTGGCTCTATTTTGCTTGTCTTTTCTGCTGCTTTCTCAACCAACCTCTGTCTTCATCTATAACTTGTTTGGTGTGCATTTAACACCCTTGCATGGCTTCTTCCCCTGTTGTTAGACTTACATCGAGCTCTTTCGCTATAGCTCTGCTGCTGTTTGCTTCGCTGTGTGAAGAAGAAGCATGCAGCAAGACAAGACGTACTTCTACATGTTCTTGTTTATCAATCTCTATCGTTGCTTAGGGGGATAAATATTTGCTAGTTGCTGCATTCATTTAACTGTACCTTGTGCAACCACTAATGTGACCTTCCGTTGGCCTAAGTTGCCTTTTCATCTCTGAGGTGCTGAGCAACTCTGAAAAGACGATGGTTTACCTATTTTGTAATGAAATCTTCGTGGACAAACAAGGTCTGCGGAGGAAGTTAGTTAAATAGAGTATTTATAATAGTAATGTTAATGAAGATATGATGACGGAAAAGTATAACGGTAAAAAGACGATCAGTCTGAACACAAAGACAACCGCAAGAAGACGTTTTGTAAGGAAAAAACTTCCAAATTATCTTGAAACATGCGACGATGGAATCTTGAATATTTTAACAAGGTTGATGGTGTCTCATGTTAAACCGCATGATTCTAAGAGCCCTTGATAAGGGCAAGTGACAGATAATCACTGTTGAGCTTGACGGAGCCTCTCTCTCAGTGTGAAAAGGAGCGAATACGAGACGCTGGAAGATGCTAGGAGATCTATCTATTACCTATCAAACATCGTGCAAGTTGGCCGACGCTAAGATCCAGAATATTTCTTTCCCCATTAAAACCTCCCACGACAACAGCAACAACCTTGTCTGCAACAGCAACAACCTACTATTCAACTCAATCGATCTCAATGTGGAGCGTCCAGCGATCCAATTCATTATAGCTAATGTATTGCTTGTAAACCTGTAATTTTTGTTGTCGTATATCTTCATTTTTTTTTAGCACTGTTTTTTATTCTTTTCTTGATGGCTCCATCATCATCACAAACAGTATGCTCTTTGTTATATTCACCCCTTCATATATCACTACAAGTTCTTGTAGCAAAAGTAGGAGCGATCTAGAGGTCTCTGCTATGTACCCTGTTCTCTAATTGGTCATTCTCTAATTGGTCCTTCTCTTTCTTTTCAGTGAGAAAACATTGCCAAAGCTCTATCGTGGCCCACTTGGTTTGAAAAAACAGTTCAGTCAGGTAATATTTTATTTTTATTTAGTTCTTCGTTTGTTTCATTGATATTTTAGATGTTTTCGTTGACAGATTCAGTATTTCCCCAAACTGCGCCTAGAAACAGCAGCCAATAAGCATCGTGTTTCTGTTATAAACGTGGTTATAGCTATGTACTTCGTGGGTGCCCCTCCCCCTCAAGAAAGAAGAAAGAGTATAATTGTCGAGAAAAACCTTTGGCCTAAGTATAGCCATGAAAGCCTGACAAGAAAACAGTGTGACGTCAAGATTGTGAAATGAATGAGCGCTCTTAGTACTTTCTGAGATCGAATTTCAGTAAATTTGCGAAGCAAAATTAATAACAATATTTCATAATGAATGTACCGCATGTTTATAGAAAGGGCCTTCTTAGAGTTTGCTTTAAGATTTAAATCAAAGTCACACTGTCTAAGCTTGATATCAAAGACCAACGATTTGCAAAGGTGACGCTGGGCGAAGTTACCTAAATTAAGAAGCCGTAGGGTTGACAGCCGAGCCAAGACAACAAATAATGGGCAAGATCGTCTTCTGTTGTTATTCCTTCGGAAACTTGCAGTCGCCCGCTTTGACGGCGTACTAAGATGACTAATGAAGATAATGAGAACGCGGCAAGTGATGTTAATTGATTTTCAATTCTTGTTTCATTGAGCTGTTTACAAAACAAACCGTGCCATCTTATTGACCAAAATATCATTTCAGCAGAATCAATTCGAAGATTTGAGATATGCCAAGCGTGCTCTTGCTCAGATTACGATACGCTCTGCTCAAAAGCATTCCTTTATTATTAAGATGCAAAAATATGAGATTGCCTGAGACGCAGTGATGCCTTTTGATGCGTAAACCGATACACTATCGCGATCATTACGCGCACAATATCGTGAAAATCCGTAATGCATAAGGTCTGGGAGACGATGAATCCACTGGCATACCCACCTGCTCTGTCGTTGCCCCTACTATGGCGCTTCGTTGCCCCTACTATCGTGCTTTGTTGCCCCTACTATCGTGCTTCGTTGCCCCTACTATCGTGCTTTGTTGCCCCTACTATCGTGCTTCGTTGCCCCTACTATGGCGCTTCGTTGCCCCTACTATCGTGCTTTGTTGCCCCTACTATCGTGCTTCGTTGCCCCTACTATCGTGCTTTGTTGCCCCTACTATGGTGCTTTGTTGCCCCTACTATGTTGCTTTGTTGCCCCCTACTATGGTGCTTTGTTGCCCCTACTATCGTGCTTTGTTGCCCCTACTATGTTGCTCCGTTGCCCCCTACTATGGCTACTGCTATGCCCCTGCTAGGCTTCACAAAAGCATCATCTACTATATACGTAACAGATCACATCTTCGACAAAAGATTATGACATTCGTGCATATCACGTCCCAGGTATACCCACGTCATTTCAACTAGTTATTGTTTTCAGCCACAAATAGAAGCAATTTTCTGCTTGCAAACCTCTTTTAAACTAGCAAGAGGAAGAGGTGGAGGGATCTTTCATCCAACAGCTGGATAAAAAACAGATTTTTTTGCCTTTTTATCATTGCATATGTTTTTTTCTCGCCTTTTAATCATAGCAATGCTGCAGTTGATTTTACCGATTTTAAATAGCACATATCTTGAAAATGCTATGGCAAGTAATTTACCTATCAGGCTGATTTCAATCTAGAGGGTGTGTTTACAACAAAGAAATTTAAAAATATAATCAACAGAGAGATTATAAAGATATTAAATTTTACTCATCGTTGGTGGAAGAGATTTTCCACTAATTACTTTTTCCGACATAGTTCGTATATTTGAAGTCAAGTAGCTAAGACCCCTATATTCCCAGCTGGATGTGCGCCTTCCTGTATTCTGAAGCAACGAGTCAAAAGTGCCCGCTATATTTTGAAAACTTTACCGCAGTGGTTTGTCGCTGCGTGCTGCTTCCTTTGACATAGAGCGCATATCGTGCGCAATGCACGCCAAACAAAACAACCATTTTTCTGTCTGTCTCAGAAGGTTTAACATAGTCAAACATTCTCACTGTTTTTGAAATATCGCAAGGTGCCAACGGAGAATATCAAACGCTTTTGTTATTTAACAGTTTCACTGGTTTCTGGATGATCTATTATATTGTAGCGTCATCGAGAACTCGCTTCCTTGCAAGCCACTCTAAAACGTGATTTAAGGCCTTCGGATTGACGGGTTTCGAGGGTTTACCTCGCAGCTCTTGGGTTTTGAAGAACCATCCATCTCAAATGAACTAACATACATGGTACTAACCACCAGGCTTAAAAAAAGGATAACCAATTCCTTTTTCTCGGTAGAAAGGATTCCAACCTAAAGATAAATCACAAACAACGACTAGGTCAAATAAAATATCATTCTGCATCTCTTAAATCTGTTCAGATAATTATTATCATCAATAAGCAATTTTTTATCCCTTTTAATACATTTTTAAGTAATACCTCATCTAAATATCTTAATAAGCAAGATAATTCCAAGCAATCTTTCTATGTTAAACATAAGGTTTTGTTTTTCTGGCTATATTGAAATCATTAATTTTAGAAATTCTCTTTCTAATCCTTGTTTTAGATGTAAAATCTGATAAAACGATCTATCGGCAATAATCTGCCAATTTTTTGCCTTGATTTATCAGTATTCCTTCTTAATAGGCAGAACCTGGCTATTATGAAATAAGATTTGATGTTATATTTCGCATACATTTTCTCTGTTTAGTTTTTCGATCCAAAAAGAAAACAAGAAACGGATTCTGTGGTCATTGGCTATCATATAGCAGTAGACGAATGTCAAACTCAGTTCAAGTGGAATCGATGGAACTGCACTTTGCCAGCAAAACTTGTGAACACAAAAAAACCAATTTCAATGACAAAACTTCTTCCTCGAGGTAAGCATGGGCCTTGTTTTTACTGATTAACTCTTGATAGCTTGAATGATCAATCGATTGATTGTTGATTAATTGATTGCAGTGTGAGTTTAGAACATCTTAGTGGTTATTCGTCCATTCTATGGGCCTAATCGTGATTTCATTTAACATTTGATACAGCTAACAGAGAAACAGCCTACATGTACGCAATGGTAGCTGCTGGCGTGACGTATAGTCTCATGAGGAGCTGCGCACGTGGTGAAAACAACCGCTGTCCATGCATCGTTGAGAACATCAGAAGAAACAAGACCAGAGTGACGTGTAAACAGAACCTCGATTACGCGTTTAGAAGAGCAAAGAAGATCATAAGAAACATCGATGTCAAGGAAGTGCCTGATGCGCAGCGTAAACTTTTCAATATCAAGAACTTCAAGGCCGGTCTAAAGGTGAGTACGACTCTTTTATTCTGTTCTAGGCCATGTAGCCAATATGCCGAATTGTTATCGTTGTGGGACGTTGAAGCTATATGACATGAGAAGCGCTGCCCTTTCCTGAATAATTCTATATATCTATAAAGTTATTTAATGAAAGCCTACAAATATCAATGAAAACAAGCTTCCGATACCGTCTTGACATTCTACAATTCCTGTTCAAGTCCATCTAATTCCTGTGTTTTTACTCAACTTTAGACAATATACAGAGAACTTCCAGAGGTCTGTAACTGTCACGGATTGTCAGGCACATGCCAGCAAAAGTCTTGTTGGAAATCTACACCGCACATTGGAAAGGTAAGCGAGAGTTTGAGAAAGCTATATGACGGAGCTGTCAAAGTTCGCTACCAGAAGACCAAGAACTCCTTCGTCAAAGTAAAGTCAAAAGAAAAACCCACTGAGTCGCCATCAGCTTCTTCGCGAAATCTTGAGCTGCTGTATCTGGAAGACTCGCCTGATTACTGCCAGCCAAACTTATTGACAGGACACAGGGGAACGTTATTACGTTACTGCGATCCAGACAACATGAAGACATGCCAGCATCTGTGCAATAGCTGTGGTTATCGAACAATGAAGCGCCTGGTGTTTGAAAGAAATTGTGACAAATGTCGGAACCATTTCAAATGGTGTTGCACCGTGTCTTGCGGGAGCTGCCCAGTATTGAAGGCGCAATGCATGCTTCCGATGTAAACCCAAGGATGAACAATTGTTGTAGAAGGAATACCTCCATTTCGAGGCTAGCCAGCACATGAGAACCAGCTAGGTCGGTTCAGCAGCCTCCCGATGAAACTGTGGTAGTTGCTTAGCAATGCCTTCTATGAAGCTGCACAAAGACAGTGTTAGATGGAGCTTGAGTTAGGAAACGTGGCTTGCACAAAGAAGATGGAAGTTAGAAACTGCAGCAGATAAATCAATACACCATATGAAAAGAAGATTGATGGACTACCTTAACCATACGTGTAGGTACGAAACTCAACTGCAGAGGATTGTTGATGCAACTAAAATATCTTTCAATTGAAATGGCGAAGAGAAAGCATGCAACGCAAACAGACATGTTGACTCGCATCGAGAAATCGTTCTATTTGTCTTTTGTCCAAATGTATTTATGAACTCTCGGGTGAACGAAATTAACAATAAAGCAGAATGAATTTGAATTTAAAGGAACATTATTTCATATTTTGCAAAACAGCTCCCCCTGTTTTTCAACCGTGTCGTTTTCTTAAACTTGTTGTGGTCGTTGTTGTTGTTTTTTGGCCGCTAAGCCTCATTTTAGATCAGTTTTCCCTTAAAATGTTATATCTTTCTTCACACGGAGTTGTGTGGTTTGCCTCTAACGTTGTTGAAACGGAAATAAAAGCATGTTGGCTCAATTTATGATTCACAAAAGGATTAATTAATAGAGTAAAAGCCTCGCTGTTTATGTTAATTTATATATATTATTGTAGAGATATATTATTTTGTAGTTGTCAGAAATCTTTGTACATTTCTTATCGGTAGCGCCAGATAAATGGCGTTTGTACTAACTGATTTATCTGCATGCTGAAGACTTTAAGGTCTTTATATTTGTGACTTGCTTTCCTTATAATGCGAGTTTTCAGCAGCAAATGTCATTTATGGAGGTATTTACGTCATGGTACGTCATTATAAATATCATCCTTGCCTTCATCAATGTGCATAAATATCATCCTTGCTCTCATCAATGTGCATAAATATCATCCTTGCTCTCATCAATGTGCATAAATATCATCCTTG
>JAACYV020019459.1:0-13751 GCA_009936425.2 Chrysaora fuscescens
AACATCGCTCGGATTCTGACAAATTTTCCTTTGATGTGCGCCGCGTTTCCCAACCAGGGATTTTTCTATTAACTATGATGTCACACAGCCTACTATTGAAATATCTGCACCTGGCATATTTACGTTTTTACAAGTTCACTTTGATAAATTTGAGTATACTGATTTATTAAATTTAATTCATGAGTATAGGCCCAATATTTGACAGCGCAAGTAGGCGCGTACGCCTTAGGAAGAATGGGAGGGTTTCTTATTGAAAATGTTGCTCTTAAGGTATTGTATCGGTAGTGTATGTAAATGAAAATTTAGCCCTAGCTGGTGGATTGCCAGACGTCAAAACAACCAGTTACCCCGCAGGAGTTGTTCAACAGATCAATCAGCATATGGGAGTGGGTGTGGCCAAAAGATGATATTCGAAAATTACAAATGTTACAAATCAGAGCAAATGGACTTTTAAGGCTAAAGGCACTTCTCTTTATCTGTCGAACAATAATTGTCAGCTTGTATCACTATAAGCAATTATCAGCGTAAATACCTGCAATACGCCATGGCAGCAGTGTCAAAATGTTGCATCAACCCAATATCGTCATCACTTTTAGAGAAGATATCTTTTTCCTCACACAAGAGTTTTAAAGAAAATTGTTTTGGATCACCAGTAAGTCTAGACTAATCAATGTGATGAACGTGCTTGGGTATTTTAACCTCTATACAGCTAATTAAAAATATATCACAACAAACCATTACTTTCTCTAAGTTTCAGCTGTCGGGGCATAAGTGACTGCATCAGTTGAATCCGTCGTAGAAGAGACTAACTTGGTGGGAAAATATTATGTTTTATATTATTCAAACCGTCAAATTCTAAGTGCAAATAGATTGTAATTGAAGCCGATTCCTGTGGGGAACTGCAGTTCAGTTGGCTCAAAGAAAACAGAAGTCAAACTTCCTAACGGTCCATGAGTTAAACGACATGAAATTGGCAATGTTTTTTTAGCTCGGTGAAACATTATTATGATTATTTGGTCTAACATTCGGTTTTCACATAAGAATTAACCAATGGATGTGTCGTTTTCGGTCTTCTGTGCAATAGGTGGATTGTAACCAAGTAATCTTAATAAATTAACTCCTCAGTCGGTTTCAATCTTCTGTGGAAGGGGTGGATTGTGATTTTGAAAAACTAATCTAGTAACAATGATATATCATTGTTGAAGGAGAACTATAAGGAACTGTGAAAAGGTGGCTCTATACATATAGAGTATAATAATTATTAGGATTGTCATTTGTCACGGACGGCTTTATATATTGTTTTATTTACTTAACTTGCTGAAAGCTTGAAAAAAGCTATATTGTAATTCGGTTTCCTTTCTCTGTAGCCTATAGGCTAAGCTAGGTTTATTGTTTTATTGAAACGCAGAGTTGAAAATAAAAAGAAGTCAGAAACTGAATATAAAGGCTCATTATGAATATCAATGAATTTGGTTTCTATTTATACACTGGGTATAGTTTATTAATCGTTGCAGAATGCCTTTTTATAGTTTTTGTTGTATAGTGGTTTTGAGTAGATGTCAATTTGATTGAATAGCGATGTTGATTCCAAATCTACACAAGTAAGATTTAACCCCGCGTCAAGGGATTGCCCATGTTTGAGGCTACCATTTGGTTTCCTGGTGGAGCCCCCTTTGCTTTTCTTTGTTTTTCGTGCATAAAGTTTTTGTTGTTCTTCCTGAGCGATCTCGTTTGTGAGTCGGCAGTGTGACGGAAGTCAACATTTTTTGCTTTGTGATTGCTGAAAACATTGATCAACAAAAGGGAAAGAGCCGGGCTTTTTCATCTCAGCTTTTGAGTGTTGGTTGACTTCGCTGCTGAGTACGTTGTGCCAGACCTAAATCCGGTTTTTTGTTTGGTTTGTCGCCTAAAGCCTGTGTTGTTCCATGGAGATCTCATTTTGAGTCTTGAAACGTCTTCCAAAAGATACATGCCAACAGATTTGAGTGATTGGGCTGGGGGAAAAAGTGATAAAAAATATGTGAGGGTTTCGG
This sequence comes from Chrysaora fuscescens, assembly GCA_009936425.2. Taxonomy (NCBI): domain Eukaryota; kingdom Metazoa; phylum Cnidaria; class Scyphozoa; order Semaeostomeae; family Pelagiidae; genus Chrysaora; species Chrysaora fuscescens. The sequence goes on from JAACYV020019459.1 coordinate 2,034, forward strand.
TTTAGCCATTCAAATAAAATTGTATACAATGAAGCAGGGCAGTAGGGAGAATGGACGAAGTTAAAATTTAGAGGGCCTAAAATATTTACAGCTAAATCGACTTAATTCTATTTAAAACACATTAGTCAAGATATTAAAGGTGTTTACGAAATTGAAGTGTTGGCAAAATGATTGTGACAAAGCCCTAATATATTGACCATATCGAATATATCGGGCCAAACATCGAATTATGCTAGGGGCTTTGCAGAATGGACCAAATTTGCCACTTTCATAGAAATTGTATTGCTAACAAGAATATAGAATAGGGTAAGGTAGAGGATAGTGTCGTATTTATCACTAACCTTGAGCCTTGTTGATTGTTAGACAGAAGGAAAGGCGTATGGGGAACTGCTTTCTGGATAGTTGAAATGGCAGTCCAGTGCTAGGTGGTGCCGGTGTTATTATTGGGATAAGGACTATTTGTCCGCAGTAATGGCTGCTGATGATTTTCTGCAACAATGGGATGGGGCTGCAGTTGTTGAACAATCAATCTTGTTCCGTTGCATTAACCTTTCTTTGGGTTGAGATTGCGCAGTAGGATGATTGTTGCGCCTACCTGTTGGAATAACGTAAAAAGTATACATTTAATTTTGATGTATACAGAGAGGTTACATGTGGAGAGTGAAATTGATGTAGAGATAGAGGAATCTAAATGTTTGAAATTGGAGGGAATAGTTATAGTGTTGAGAAACAAAATTTATCAATATAGTGATGCAAATGACATTTTACCTTTAATTCGAGTTTATGGAGTGGCATTCCACTGAGTGTTAAAGTGTTTAGGAATTCTATAAGGTAGGCAGCAGCTTCGTCTTCATAATCAGTGGTAATGGAATCAATGCTTAGGTAGGTTGTTGTGTCACCAGGTAGAGCTTTCACTACTAAGTCATTGATAAAATGGGAATTGTCATTTTTTGGAGTTAGGCAACAGCAACTGGCCATGTATTCTGGATCAGTGTTTGGACCTTCAGGAAATATGTGGTCGATCAACTTTGTGATTGAGTTTGATGACATCAGAACAGGCACTGGGAGAGAAATTTGCTCATTTTCATTTATAAACGGCTCTGTTCCATTTTCAATGCGAAGCAGCCTTTCTGTGAATTTGCTGTAGTTGGCATCCGGTGCGGCTCTCCTATTTGTCATAAGTTGAAATTGTTTGAAGTGTTGCCATAATGTAAAGCTTTTGACGCAGGCATTCATGATCATTTCTCGGCTGCCATGCTGAACAACAGGGTAATTTGTCAAGTCCCGAAGAAGTCTATCAACAGCATTCATGGAATCATGGATGTTTCGTCCAAAAATAAAGACAGCTTTTGATAGAAGATCCTGTGCTTTAGTAATTCCTCTTTTGACATTGCACGTTGATTGCAATAAGAAAGTTATCGGTAGCTTGAGTGTTGAGCGAGCTGTAGCACCATCTATGTATAGTGTGCTTGCAATACCTGAAAAAGCAACTGATTTTACTTTTATCCTCATTCTGCGTAATATGTGCACTTACGTGTTGTAGTGGAACGTTTTAGCCGTGCCACCAGAACCATCAATATAATAGCAGTTGTTGTCCGATTGTGTTTGAATTGCATTCAGAATAGTGTCAGTAATGAATTGCTGCTTGTTATTGAGTTGGCAATACATTTCCTGGCCATGCTGTTGTTCTGATTCAAGATCTATTGTTTGAGTGTGGTGGTCCGTTGGTTAAAAATTATTTAGTAAGCGAGGAATATTTTAGTCTAGAATTGAAGCTTTTCTTTGATTCAATTCTTTGTCTATGAAATTTATACAGAGATGCATGTTGTCTCTCTGCATGATTGATTGTGGGATCATTTAGGCATACCTGTTCTGCGTGAAGAAAATCTTCCGACACGGTTTGTTGGATGTCATTGAACAGTGCCATTTCATCGGTGGGGCCCACAAAAAGGATCACTGTGGCAAATAATCCTCTCGCTTGTTGCGGCATTTGCATCTGTGCTGCTTTTTCAAGGCAACGGAAGAGTTCTGCGTGATCTTCAAAAAGACCCATTGCCTTAGCTGCCTCTTGGAATGTAGGAAATGTTTCTCCATTTATTGTTCTTAGATCCTCAAGGGATGTTGCACCTGGGTGATGTAGAGGAAGCAATCTCATGCTGAATCTTTGAGGATCTGAGGGTTGTACTTGGTACATCCGGCCAATGAGGTTAAGGTGCTGCTTTTGCTGGTGCCATTTTTTTCTTGTTCTGTCAAATGTATAGTGGAGCGGCATGTCGTGGTATAGATATTGGTGAGCTTCAGAATCGTGGCTGTTCAAGTAAAACCATGCTGTAAAGATTGTGTCTCTGTTTACTTCGACAGCCTGCTCCTCTTCATCTGTGAAGAATTAAGTAACGTCAATTTTTGAATAAGAGATTTATTGTAAGAAAAAATTATAGCAAGCAATTTATGAATACTGTTAATTAGAGATCACTAATTCACAATCATATCTTACCTTCTTCAATGTAAATTGAATGTTCTAATGGAAGATGAACAGCAAGTCGTTGAATAGTATGACTGATGCCAAGAGAATCGTAATCGAAAATCCTGAATACAGCTAGATGTTGTCCAAAGTAGCGTGCATTGGGATATTCTACAACTTCATCAGGATGAAGGACTCCTTCTCTAATTTCAAGTCTTGCTGAGTCAGGGCCTTTATGGATGTACTTGATATGTGCTTCACACTTTTGACTGTTGTACAGATTTCAACATTGAGATGACAGTCGTATTTTGCAAGCAGGTAGATGTTGTATGGCACAATATAGGAATAGTTGACTTCGTGTCGTCGTACGATTGCAGTGTAGCGGCCACGCCTTTTGTAGAGTAGGTAGCCATCAACAGTGAACTCAGTTTCTTGGTGACCTCCTTCGGAAACAGTTTTTTTGCCATGCAAGGGCTATGGGGATTGAAATCTCCGAAAGGTTTATGCACAATGTGATGAACTAACATATTGTGGAGTTCTGGATGCAGTTCTGGATCTGAAATTTCTGGAGAGACCAATGAATCAACATCTTCAGGAGTTCTTGTCTTCACCTCGGAGAAAGATCAGCGTGTGTCAACGGGGCAATCCTCGTTTCTGAAATTCAACTGTGTAAACATGCGCAATTGTGCGCCCGAATATGTCACGTTGGAAAATACCTTCCTCGAGCTCTTTGAGTTTGAGATGAAAAATCCTGGAAACGATATATGGTCTGTCGTTTGGTGTTTGTCCAAGAAGAATTTGCTGCTGTATTTCTTGGCAATTCGGATTAGCTGTGAAAGTGATGAAGAGGTCTGGTTTGCCGTATTTGCGGACGATTGTCATTGCATCTTGGAAGTTCTGATGCATATTTCTTTGACTCCCAGTGAAAGAAAATGGCAGAATGTCCAACTTCTCCACGTTCCCTTTCAGCTCTTGCAAGAATATGGCCCATGAGACTTCTGTAGCTGTCCACTATTAATTGCTTTTGATGCATACGAATGTAGTTGAGGTCATTGCCTTCGATATTTATGTATGCATCAACTAAATATTACTGCAAAGAGAAATTGTAGACGTTAAACCAAATATAATTTGGGAAGTATTTAACGAAATGGTCTAATTTGACAAAATGATGCAAAGCTATTATTGACTTTGGTAGAGGGTGTTTTATGAAATCAAATATGTTATAAAAACAACTATTGCAGTAAAAGTAAATCATTTATACATAAATAAATAACTAAGTATCACTTGAACAATGATCGAGGTAGAGCGTACAACTTGTGGCTGTTAGATATGATTGCTGGATACATATACTTTTTATAACTACTTGAAAGAGCAGACATCCACGTTGCATGGTAGAGAATCTTCCTCTGTAGGCTATGCGAAATGCATAGTACTGTGCCAAAGTGATTCTCTTGTTTGTGAGTTGGTGGCCTCTGGTATCTGTCTGATGGAGGTCAATACCCCTACCTCTTTGTCAAGCAAAGAAGACGAGAGGATAAGTCATAGGATCTATATTTGGTGACCTTGCATTGATATGTACTGTGTTGTGCAGGCCACTGGGGTAGATTGTATATCTCTTGCAGCTAATTTTGGAGGGCCACCTTCTTCTCCAAAGTACACAGCGGCAATTTCTGATGCTGTGAGATTACTGTAACGTGCATCTTGACCTCGTCTATGGCTGATGACCATACGAACTAGTGAGAGTTGGGTTTGGTCAGCAACAGCTTGTTGTTAATGTTCTTCTAGAATACGACCCATGTGTCTGAATTGCTGAGGAAATGGGTTTACACGTGTTAGCTCATCTTGAAGTATTTCCAGCACATCATGTCTGAGTTCGAAATTTGCTGGGTGTGAGACACGTTCTTGAAGTGCCTGGGTTGTGTCCAGAATGTAAAGCTGAGAAAACTGTTGAGGATGACCTGGAAGTGGATTGGCATTGCTAGTTGTGTGGTAGGTTAGTCCATGTATTGTGACTACCTTTGGGCCTATGGTGGCATGTGTTTTATGGGTGCATTCCATGATGCCATGGCCAGGGCACAATTATAGTTACGAATGTGGTCTTTGAAATGCTTAAAATTTGTTGATGTACCTGCAAATAATTGGTAGTGTAGTATATTAAGATCAATGGTGGTAAATGTATATTTTTTCAATTTGCAAGGTATTTAGTGAAATCTTAAGGAAGTGGAACACACACAAAATTTGTGACTGAAAAAAGATCCTGTACTATTTGTGAAGGATCCAGTAAGGCCTGTAGTACAGTTGCTTCAGAATGGCAGCATTTTGTGAAATGGTGTGTAGTTTTTACCTCGGAAAGTACTTTGCTTGGCAGTAATGGCACATTCTGTCCATTGGACCAGAAAAGTGTAATCTTGGAAATTCTGCAAATTGTTCAATCATTGTTCTCTAGCATGAGTAGCATGTTGTGTCATCATTGCTAAACTGAGTTCGCGATTAACTTCGGTCTTTTGATCTCTGACCTCTGCAACATGTTGAGCTATCATTGGCACACGATGTTCATCATCATCCTGGGTCTCTTTGTGTCTGACCTGAGTAGCATGTTGTTCCATGGTTGCTAAACGGTGTGGCTGGTCAACTTCGGTCTGTTGATCTCTGACCTCGGCAGCATGTTGAGCTATCATTTGCACACGATGTTCATGATCATCTTGCATGACATGTTGAATATTGAAATACCTATTGAAATTGTAGTGATGGAAATAATGTATTATTGATCAGGGTCCTTCAATAGGTTTGGAGATTGTTCAATTTCTACTTAAGTACTAAAGGAAATTCATAGTTCTAAAAAAACACAAGAGATGTGAAAATGCAAGCAACATTGCTAAAATAGATGGATGATTGGTGAAGTGAACTGAACACTGATTATATAGTATAGTTAGCATATTAAGCAACAGGAGGTGAAAGTGGTTTAACCTTTCTGGTTGGTTATAAGTTTTACAAATTGTAAAATCAACGTTTGGAAGGAAATTGCTGCAATTTGAAATGCTGCATTGCTGCACCGAACTGAGTATGGAATATAATTCTACTTTTGATGGGAAATAGGGTATTATTGTTTTTAAGAAAGATTGGAAACAAATAATACCAGTGAAAATGTAAAATTGCTCTTATTTGTAATGTAACAATACTTGATTCAATCAAGTACTAAATACATACTTTATTTCAGACAATGGATAGTTAAATCATTATCATGAAAACAAAGACATGGAGAAATGTGAACAAAACAACTGAAATTGTGTTCATGCAAATCAAAGAGTTTTGTTGATGATGGACCTTGAATAATTTTAACATAGACCTTGAATAATTTTGAGAATCATTAAATTTTCAGGTGAGTATTCCAAACATTTTATAGTAAATTATTTTATAGTGCTTAAGTCTTTTAGTATGTTGTTGAATTTCAAAGCGAATTCTGTAGTAAAATTGTTGTAAAATCAGAATCCAAAGATCAAGAAATGTTTTATGAAATGAGATGAGAAAATCACCTTTATATTCTTGAGAATAGTTAACTTCTTAGGTTATTATTTAAAAAAATCTCTATAATAGGTCAATAAAAAGAAATATCATTAAGTGGAACTAACCTTGTTTTTTAAGTTATTGGAAATAATTACAATGAATAGCTGAAGAGAAGAGAAGTAATGTTGAATGAAAGAAAAGCAAAAGGGTCTATAAAATCAAGCAGGGATGCAATATTATTTTTTTTGTTACTTTGTTATTACAAAGTTTTTAAAAATTAAAAAATTCTTCACAACGTATTGTTCAGCTATAATAAGCCGGTGCCAATACAAATGTACCACTTTGAAACTGTAACATTATGTAAACACATTCCTAACTTAAGATATATACGATAATTTGAAGGGAAATTATATATACTCAAGTTTTTATAATCAGAAAATGTTTTAGTAAAAAGATGCAATTCTTTGGAAAATTCTAGATCGAAAATTTTAGATGTTTGTAGCTAAAGAACTTTAGAATACTTTTGATAATCGTTCTCCTGATGACAAAGTATTATTAGAGAAATTACTTAAATGAGTGCCAATACAATTTGAAATTCTACAGTCCAAATTCAATTATAAGAATCCGAAAAATATTAAACATATGCGAAAGGATCGAAGATCCCTTTGTGCAAGTTATACAGTTTTGTCCTTGAACGTTTGACAATAGTGTTGAAGCCATTATTTGATGAAGGATAAAATGGTTTATTGTTTTATAACCAATGAATCAACATAACCGTAATCGAGAGCAATATGAACTAACTACACACTAGAAAGCACAAGAAGAGAGTTAACCGCAGCAAAATGACATATGCGCCACTGAGGTTCCACGTTTTTGTTTGGAAGCACAGCAGTATCATAGGAAGAGGAGAATCAACTCTTCATGATCGCAGGTGGTCACATCATAGCGAAATTGTCTAATCACATCAATTTTAATGAAACAACCCTCGCAATGTCAGATGCAAACTTTTTCAGGTAATCTCAAATATCAATTCACAACAAATTTACACAAAGCGGGAGAAAGAAAAGTTTTGTTTTGAGGCAGGAGAATGCGGACAATAAGTTTTAAAAAGAAAACAGTCATGTCAAATATGAAAGAGAAAATAGCAAATTCCTTACAATTCAATGTCATGTGTGTAACTTTGAAAACAGCTTTAATAGCAATGAAAACACGAAAAACAACAAAAATATTTTATTGTCTTATTTATATGGCGTCAGAAAACAATTTTGCGTGCTTTTAGGCGTTGCCAGGCAATGATTTGTTGATTCTTTTTTTATTTTAAGGGATGCAGTCGCGAAATTGCTAGAATTTCAGGTTGTCTGCTTTATAGCTAACCTACTGTTAATTGGAAAGAATATAAGAATGTTGAACCAACCTAGCTTTTGAAAGATAATTAACACTTTTTAAGAATACCTGAAAACAAAGATACAAAAGGTATATTAACTTGAAAATTTCAGACAAAGAAGTAGTGGATGAAACAGATGGGAAGCAACATTATTATCGTTGGTAATTAGTTGTGAGGTTTTGTGAAACATGCTGAACCACCTGGGTTGGGCATAGCCTCGAAATATATAGTAGATTTTTTTTCATTAATAAATCTTGCATAAAAAGCAGCATATCTAGTTTAACTTCAAGGGAAATTCATTGTTAGGATATTATCAAAATTGCGACATAAAGAAAATATATGACATAGGATTCATTCTCTTCATAGGAAATTGAATGTTTTCGAACAACAAAACCATATCTCACCTTATACAGTGTATGGGCATTCCCATCATGTGTCATTGTTTCTTTGTCATGGGCAAACTTAATTGGAAGAAGTGTGAATTTGCTATTTGTTCATGTTCACGTTTCCCATTATAAATGATTTCACTGACATGGATACACTGTACAGACGTGTTTTCGTATTGCTCGTTCTTCTATCGGAAATTTGTATTTGTCTTTGTAATCCTCGATAATTAAGAGCAAAGACTGTTGGTGTGTCATTTTCTTGTAAGTTTGCTTCGGTTCCTTCGAAAAAGCAATCGAAAAAGAATATTTTATCAAAATCATTAAGAAAAATTGACTGTTCGAGGTAGGCGTTCTTCCTTCTGCACATCGGTAGATATAAATTTTTGGAATGAAATTATATTATCTGGTGATGTGGAATCGAACCCCGGTCTTGTTACTCCTACGAATTATGTGTCTACATCAAAAAAGGATAAGAGAGCTGTTGATGATGGAGATCGTTTTTTAGCCAATTTCGAGCAGTTGTAGAAGGGTCAATCTGTTATTACAGATACCCTAAAGCAGATCATGTTCCGCTTTGATACTTTCGAGGAGGACATAAAGAAGGTAAAACAGGATTGAAACAGAAATAGCAGAGAAGCAGACTAAAATGGAAAGTGAATTGACCTCCGTGCTTGCAGATAACAATCAAACTGAAGATAAAATGATGAACATGCAGTTTGTTATTGATCAGCAAGAGCTATATAGTAGAAAGAGCTTTATTCGTCTTCTTGGGATCAAGGATGAGAAGGACGAGAATGTTGAGAAAATCTGTATCGCCAGTTTACAAAATGAAATTGGAGTGGGAATCAAAAAGTGGACATTGACTTTGTTCACCGTGTCAGTCGTTGAATTGATGTCTCATAACAAAAAGGAACAGATAATGAGAAAACGTAAAGATGCAAAAGAAACTAAAATCGTGGAAGATCTCGCAAATGGAATGAGAATAATTTATTCATCTTGATTCAACTTGAAGTTGGAGTATGTGTGGACAATCAATGGTAAGATTAAATATATTTTTTTTGGTAATAATCGTCCAATTGAAATTCGTTCTTTTGCAGATTATCACTGTTGAATTAATAATATACAATAGGATGTTGGCCAAGATAGGCATTATAAAATAAATAATATTTATGATAATTGCATCATAAATTCAATAAGGGTAACTACGTGGAATATCAACGGTTTGAGAGATTTGAAAGTCAAAAATATTAAAAGACTTGATAATGATATTTTTAATGAAATTCTTCAAAAAAATCAAATAATTTGTTTCATGGAAACCTGGAGAGACTCAAATAATTCATTGACATTTGATTTTTGATGATAATTTTGAAGGTTTTCATGAACCAGGCTTTCGTATTTATCGTATTGGTAGGGCTTGTGGCAGAATATCTTTGTTGATTCATAAATCTGTGATTAGTCATGTTACAATCCTTGCCTCTGACAGTTACTATTTCTGGTGTAAACTAGATAGGAATTTCTTTAATTGGGATTTAGATTTATTTATTTGCTTTTTGTATATTTCGCCCAGCACGTCAACTTTGCAACTTTGCAACTTTTTTCTCAAAAACTCAATCACTTCAAGTTAAGGAGCTTTCCGAGTAATCTGATCATTGTCCACTTGAAATAGAAATTCAAACAGAACTTATTGACATGAACAAAGATATGACGCCATTTGCAGGAGCCATTAATATTCCTTCATCCAACACTGAAAAGCTTAAAGAAGATGTTAAAAAACGATTTTACGTAGGTGATTCAACTATTGATAGTTTATTAATGAATAGTGAGTAAAGTAAGTTAATGAATAGTGAGGAAATAAGTAATTTTTTTTTAAATAACAAACGATCGTCTATGTAACCATGAAATTCCAGTCGAGTCTATTGTAAACACTCTCAGATGTAAACTAGTTGATATTTCAGAAAAATATTTTGTTGCTAAAAGGGTATTTTCAAGGCGATGAACTGGATTCCAAAGTGAACATGGCTGGTTCAATAACGACTGTAAACTTAAGAAACTAAGATATGATAAGGCCAGAAAATTGTACCAAGAAAGTTTACAAGGCGTTAATAGATCTACTTCTAACATAAGTCCAAACGTTTTAAGGAGTGAATTTTTTGGACAGCGTAGAGAGTATAAGAAGTTATTTAAAACTAAACAAAAACTCTTTCTTAATATTGAAAAACAAAAACTATGGTCTCTCAAGTCAGAATCCCAGAAAAAGTTTTGGAAAAATTTAAACAAAGGTAGACAAAAGGTTGACGTGGGTTTCTCAACAAATCCACTTTTTGACTATTTCAATACATTATTGCAAAATAATTCTAATGGGCCTGAAGGTAATCAGGAAATTAATCACTATGAAACTAACATGAATGAATCAACTCTGAATCTAATTGATGATGAGCTCAATTGTTCTATCACGATTGAGAAAGTGGAAAACATGGTAATGAATTTGAAAACTTGTAAGGTACCAGGGCTTGACATGATAAGTGCCGAGTTATTGCAAAATCTTGAATGGGACTTTTTTATTTACTTTTGTTAATTTGTTTGATAAAATCCTTCATTGCAGTGATTTTCCACAAGAATGGGCAATCTGAATAATTGTGCTTCTGTTTAAGGGTGGGGATAAAACTAATCTTGATAATTATAGGGGTATTACATTGCTAAGTATTTTTGAAAAACTTTTTATCGATATTTTATTACAAAGATTACAGAGCACTATTTCAAAACATGGGATTTTTAATGAAAATCAAATTGCATATAGGAAAGGGTACCAGACATCTGATCACATTTTATACTTCGTGCTATCACAGAACATACTTTTCAAGTAAAAAAGGGTCCTTTATATTTGTGTTTTGTAGATTTTAGTAAAGCCTTTGATTCAGTTAACCATGTAAGCTTATTTGACAAATTATTAGCTTATGGTATTGATGGTAACTTTTAAATATTATTTCTTCGTTATATGATAAAGTAAAATCTTGTGTTAGGGGTGATAACGATCTAACTGATTTATTTTCCTGCTCTCGTGGGGTAAGGCAAGGTTGTTTATTTAGCCCCCTTTTATTTGCACTCTTTTTATACGATTCAGATAAAAAAAATAAGCGATGAAAAATCCACACTTTACTTTATGCTGATGACCTTGTTTTATTAGCTCATAGTCCAAATTTGTTGACACAGTAAAAATGAAATAGACCCCTTTCACGATAGCTTTTTGTCTGTTTGAAAACGGGGGCGAAAAATTAAAAACGAGACGGGTGATGTTGGAGCTTATCCTTCTTTTTGGCAAGTCACTGTGGCGATTGGAAGTCGAAATGTTTATCTTCAAATTTATCGAAATCTTTGTCATCCTTACTTTATTCAACCATGGAGCAGTTTAATTTAATCCTACCTGAAGGGAAACAAGTGACTTGCTTGGAGGATTTCGGCTTATTTTCTGTAAAACAAGTCAAGTCAATTTTGCGGTGCTACAACGCAAAGACGTCCGGCGTCGAAGCTGATTTAGTCCTTCAAGTTTATGCTATATTTTGTCGTGCAAAGGAAAAACAGCACTTGTGCATCAATCCTTGAAACATCTTCCACCAGTGAAAAACCAAAATTCCTGGACTTATGAAGCGATTTTTGCAAATGATTGCAAACATTTGCCGCATACTTCCGATCTCCGAGAAACGCCTTCCTTCAGCTTCATACAGTTGTATGATTACCTTGTTATCCGAACACTCAAGTTCAAACATATTTTATTAAAAAGCAGTTCTTATAAAAGACTTAAAGCATTTCAGTTTTGCTACGAAGGATTTATTAACAAGATCGAAGTTTATAGATATGAAGATTTTACATTCTTTGATGTGCGTATGAAGGCTTCCATGAAAAAGACTCTTACAAGGCTATTGTGAAAATTTCAAATTCTTCTGGTGATGTTTGTTCTGCAGCTTGCACGTGCCCTGCTGGTACTG
>JAACYV020019792.1:3195-13731 GCA_009936425.2 Chrysaora fuscescens
CAACCGTCATTAGATAAGTTATTAGTTTTATTTGTATTAAGCCTGCTGATGTTGAACGATGTCTATTATTATCTTTGTAGAAACTTCATGATCGAATTCAGAGAGTCAGAGCTTTAAGCTTCTCTGCACCAACTGTGGTAAGTTTGTGTCTCAAATCAAAGTCACCAAAGCCACCAAAATCTTGTTTGAGTCACTAAAATAATAACATCCACTATATCCTAATATTTTTGTTTTAATCATATCAACCTGAGAATGAACCATTGATAATAACGAATGATCTGCTTTTCTTGTGAGCAATTGCGCAAATATCGTATTTGAAATATTGTTTAGCAGTTTTAAAGCTAAGTACAACAAAAACGTCAATGAAAATTTTTCTTTTATCGCAAAGTATAAATAGGGTTTTCGCTAGTGGAATAATTAGTATATACTAACCAATCAAATAGTAGATAGACACACGAGAAACACAACTGTAGTGGAAAAAAAATTCTAGCTCCAGAAGAATTGCGATTTGGAATTACGTAGACTTCTGCATACCCTTCATGACAAATTCCCATCAGATTAGATCTACGTTAGCCGACATGTAGCTTGCGTGCTACGGTCTGGTTGAAGCCTTGACAAATCTATGTTACTAGGCCTAGATTCACGTTTAGAAGCAGGGCACTGTTTCATCGGGATGTCTTCTATGAATAGGAGTTTCTAAAAAATCATATGCTTTTAAGAACCGCCCACAATAATATGTTATATATATCCAAATCCAATTCCTATTCTTGTACTAAGCAAATGTTTGTGATATGTCCATTGCAGAGTCCAGAATATCAAGTCAACATAGCCGGATTTTCGAACTCTTTGCTAAAACTTCTTCAAATATGAAAATAACTGGCAAAAACCTTCATCCGGCTTATAGCCACGAAGTCGTGACTTCTCTGGATTGATTTTTCGGGTGATTTGGTGAAGGTTTACGCAGATGTAATTAACCCTATTTCACTTTTCAATTCGTAGTCGAGCTTGATCAAAGAGACTAGAGACAGAGAAAGAATCTTGCTAGATCGTTATCGTCAACAAGAAAACGAGGCAAGTAGAAAGCTCATTCTGTTTTGTACAGAACATTGCATTGATATGTTATATTTGCTATATGCTTGGAATTTAACTTTAGTAATTAGTAAGTAGAAACAAGTCATATCTTTATTCTACCACTTAAGTGCACTTTCCAATAGGTTAATTCGAAAGACTCGCCGTTTATGACCATCAATTCAATTGTATTATTGTGAAACAGCCTTTACTTACATATTATGATATCTGATCAATGAAACTCTTTTGGCATCAGTACGTTACAATTGGTATAGCTACTTACCTCAGCTGCGACTTGAACCATGGACCTTTGGACCAAATGACTAATCAACTAATCCAATGAAAAGCGAAACTAATAAGCCAGACAGGCTCAATTCTCTTTCTGGTCAATGTCTCTCTTATAACCTTAATTGATTTTCATTATTCTACATGTCTTTATTGATGTTACTCTGAATTCAAGTTGCTGATTAATTTATATTTATTTTCAAAGGCATTAAGAAGTAGGATCGTTGAAGCAAAACCGCGTTTGAGTCTCAGTCCACCATATACAGTAAGTATTTCATTTATATATACATGTAAAAACATTCATTTGTTGTGCTGTTAAGCTCAATTCAATCAGATGAAAATGACTGCATTGCTTGGGGGAATCGTTAAGGTTATTGAGGATTGATTAAAAAAAACCACTGTAGCTAATAAGCAATGTTTAAAGATCGACTATATTGGCTGATTTTTGTTTATGTTTTTAGCTTCGACATCGTCCGCCGCATGAAAGTTTTGAAGATAAGTTTAAAGCACACTCAGAGTCACTAGAAAGAGAAAACAAGGAAGGCCGTGAGAGAATCGACGCCATCATGAAAAGTCAAAGAATTCCAATGAGCCTGACGCAGCCTAGGTAATCTCGTAGATTGAAAAGATTCATTTTTGGATTATTTTCATTCATTGATTTCGTTTCTTCAATCGTTCAACATTTAATATATTGAAATTTCACCTGCATTAAAGTTGGCCTGAAGCAAAAAATTGTTATTGATGCAAATAAATAGCACTGCTGAATGATACGAACTTCTGTTAAAATCTTTTTGATACCTCGTCGTCTCATTTTTGAGTTATCCACTATTATGTAGGATTGACTAATGACGTCACTCTGTTTGCAAAGAGTCGGTAAAACATGCAATGTCGACTAAGTTTCCATAGGCAACTCATTCAGAAACTTTATTTTCAATTACCCTGCCTTTCATAGGATTATATCAATTTGTTTATCAATGATTTATCTTTTATTAATGTTGCTAGCCTGCAAATTTTCTTGCAACTGTAACCTTGTGCTATATTTACATATTAATTTGCAATAAAAATGACTTCAGCAGCTGATTCTTAAAATCAGTTGACAACTTTACATCAAAATGAGAAATCAGAAGTATTTCAACTATATCATTCAAAAGTTTTATTCATTTTCATCAACAACAAATCTTGCTTCAGGTCATCTTTAACTGGTCAACATTTGAGATAGGGCTCAAAAAAGGTTATCAAATACACAGATATAACTGACGGCCTCGTTTTTTAACTGTTTGAACATTTCTCTATATACATTATTTTTGACCTCAGATTCGAATTGACATCCACAATTCGATCATAATTCAACTTTTTGTACTCCTAGTTTTCTTGGTTTTTATTCTATCGCGATGAAAAGTTTGCAATTTTGTAGCTGCGCCGCGGCCAGTAACTTGAGTGTCAAGTTTCTCCTCCAACAATTGTCATGGTCAGATGCCTTATAAATTTTCAAACTTTCGGAATATGAAAATTTGTTTCCACACCAAAGTTTTGATGCTGGGGGACCAAATTAATTCTAAGCGAAATTTTTACACATTTCCAAAATGAGGTCATTAGTTGAAAATGGAGCGGTCTTCATCGTTTGGCACAAACTCATTGGGTCTCGCGTTGTTGTAGGCGTCGCATCTGCTTTTAAAGATCTTAAAAGGAAATTCAGTAGTTACTATGACTTAGTTTATCAGCAGTGTATTTGGTAAAACTAGCTGCATTATGAGAATCCCCATTAGAAGTACATTGTGCGCATGAGCACAATTCAGGCATATGCAGGTTCTTGATTGTGTTCTTTTCTGTAAAAATGTTATAAGTCAATAACTTCTGTCCTATGAAAAATTATATACTGTATAATTTATACCACTAAATGTTAAGTAGATCGCAAGAAGGCATCTCAGCTCAGTCAACTTGATTCTTTCATTTCGATACGAATTCCTAAAAAGTGTCCTTGTTACTTTTGATTTTGAACTCAAATCTTTGGTATATTTATGAGTTGTTTTCTTTGATTTTTAGTCCGAGGAGTAACGTTAAGTTACAGAGAAGCCTCAGTGAAGATAATAAGGTAAGGAAATTAATCATCCAAGAATCTTTAACTAATGATGATCGCTGACTTAGCTACCGAAATCTATCCATTATTTTCCTGTTATAAGAAAAATTTAATACCAATGTTTTATTGTTGTTTCACTTTTTTAATGCGAGTATCGAAAGTTTCTTAGTTTCTACTGAGTACTGAAAGTTTCAGGCACAGAAAGGTAAATTTGTTACCTTCTACATAACTAAATGTATCATCTTTTGTATATTGTTTTTTTGTCTTATCTACCTTTGTTATTGTTCAAAGTCTACAACATTACTCGACAATGCATCCACACATCTCTGCACCCTGACTCTAACAAGCGTTGGTCATTGTCTTTTTCATAATTCAGACACAAAGACCAAAAAAGACCTTCCACCTAATTGCAAACAGTAACATACGTGTTAAAGTGTCTGGATTTTAACGAAAGTAAAAATTAAAATAAAAGAAGCTATATATACGAGAAATTGTAGTAACTAAGCCCTTTCTGAGAGCGCACGATTAGCCATTTCTTGAATCAATCGAGCAGAACACTTGCAGCAGTCCTTCGACATTTTGCGTCTTCCTGACTATCACTTGTTTATCTTTTAGATACTAAAAGATGAGGGGTGGTGTTATGATTTTTTTAGAAGGATTTTAACCCAAGAGCGTTTGATCACATCATTTTATGCATTCATTGTTATTATTTTTCGTGAATTGCTTACACCATTCTTTAACTTAATTTTAAGCTGAAGGATAAATGAACTTCTTTCTGGCTTACTTTATCTATATGACTGGAAACTAGATTAGAAACATTCCAGGCTAAAATACTTATCTTAGGTAATCTAGGCTCATTTTTAGAATCGAGTTCAGTGGTTAAAGTGCAATTTCCATGCGTTGTCCTAGTACACTTGTAACCAAATATTTCTCTGTTGATTTATAAGTCGTAGATGAAGCGCAAAAATTCAATTGCACAGTGATCATTGCTACGTCTCAGGAAACATTTCTAATTTCCAAATGTTTATTGAAAAAGGACGAAATTTGCAAATTTGAATAGCACACCTTCATCTTACGTCTTATCCCTGCATCGGTACACATGTATTGAACCTAATATTCAGTCGAAAGTGCCAATGTAAAATCCTTGCTGTAAACCTTAATTTCAAATGATAATTTCTATTTTTTGACAGTAGTCTTTTTGCTGATTTGAATTTAATTTGATCAAAATGATTTCCAATGATTTTAAATATATATAAATCCTCTAAACACTTATTAAAGGCTTTTTTGGAAAGAATAGAGCGTGCGAGTGGCACTATCGATTTTGCAAAATGGATGAAAGAGGTAAAAATGTGATAAATAAAAACTACGTTTTAACGTGTGACTTTAAACTTAACTTTTACTTAACTTCAACTTTGAACTTGAACTCACATTTGACTTGATTTAACTTCTTACCTTACCTGAACTATTAAGCTTACTTTTAAAGTTAACTTAATCTTAATTTTAACCTAAACTTATCTTTAACTTTGCTTGACTTTTAATCTTAATTTAAACTAATTTCAACTTTAAGCTTAATTGCAATTTCAACTTCGTTTAACTTTAATCTTTAACTTATAATATACTTCGTTTAACTTTTAACTTTAACTTAACCTTTAGCTTTAATTTAACTTCAACTTAGTTTAACTTTGATCTTCAACTTAACTTTATCTTTGTTTAACTCTAATCTTTACATTTGCTTTTAACTTTTAGCTTTTATTTAACTTTAACTTTGTTTAACTCTAATCTGTAGCCTTACCTTAATTATTAACTTTAACTTAACTTTAATGTTTAACTTTCATCGAAACTGAACTTCGCAAAACTTTCCATTTTGTAAGTAAGAGATTCTATAGAAAATAAAATCCCTTTGGTAATGCGTTTTTCCTGTTTTTAATACCATCTTGCGTTAAACTCCCACCAGTCTTGACATCTTTTCTTTTTTCACAACTTATTTTATTGTGTTTGGGCATTTTTCCTTTAAATTTGAGTTTTTAAAACTATTTTAATTTTCTATATGCAGCTACAACGCTTAATCCAAACATGTTCTAATATTTTAAAATGACAAGTGTTCATTCTGTTACTAATGATATTTTAAGCATCCCCATAATTTGCTAGAAGTAACTTTACCTAGCCGTAACGTCACCGAAGTGACTTTCAATCATTTATTCTGTTTAATACCTGGTTGGTAGCTATGAGCGCCGTGTGTGGCTGCACCATGCAACATGCTATATCTATATGCATATTACCAGGAGGTAATCTGTACAGTCAATTGAGTAGCACTTGGGCTAGAAATTAGACTATAAAGGACATATTATGTTATATTGTACCTATTTTTCGTTTAGTATGAAAGCCAGCATCGTCCAAAGGCGAACGATCCCCACAAGGAGGCTGAAGTAAAAAAAATAATAAATGAAAATAAAGACATTGAAAAAAGGCTTTCGAAAATCCAGGGTGCATCAAGAAAAGCTTCGCAGGGTCCTGCAGTGTCGACGAATAGGTAAGCTCAAATAGTCATATGTCAAACATGAGCTTGTTTCTAGTTTGACTATAATTCTGTGATGCGTTTCGATGAAGAAGTTACTTACTCCTTATTTTCAACCATTTGGCACCGTATAAAAGTTTATTCCATTTATTCATGGTTACATTTACGTTAAACATGTGCGGGCTATCCTCATATTTCTTGGTCAGGTAATGTAAGACTTGTAACTCTTCAATTGTACAGATAAAGTCTTTTCTAAGTCACTGAATGCATATTTTTCTACAATAAATCAAACCATCAGTGCATACGACAAAATATCTGCTGTACCACTCATTGCAGGAAAACGTACGTAGCCAGTGGGTTCCCACAATGAGTGACAATTACGATTCCCTAATTCCATTTCACATCCCATTCAAAGGAAAAAAAATTCATAGCTCCGCATTCCTTGTCATTACTGAAGTTTCGATTGGCTGACAGCCTATAATGTGATTGACAGAGGCTTACAAGTCTGGCTTGGAACAAGATGTATAGATATATATGCTGCTATTCCGTTGAGTCTCATGGCCTTGATGTCATGACGTCATTTTACGCAATTTCCTACCTGCCCGTTAAAGCAATTAAATGGCTTATGTAACCTGAAGATCTCCTTACAAATTTGGTTTCATTTCAATGAAAAAATGGTGCATAGATTCTTTTCTTCGTGAACTACCATTTTCGAAATACAAATAGAAAATATTTTTGATAAACGCCACTAGTATTGGAAGCTAAAACTCGAAGCGACGTGAAAGGTAGCAATCGTGCAAATTGTGAAAAAAGCATGAAACTCGTTGAAAATACTCAATTTGATATGATGAAAAACATAAAAACGGTCCCCCAACATGCTAATTAATTAAGCAGTGGCTTATAATGCCAAAATATATTTGCAAGGTCAAAAGATTGGCCACCTAGGTAGGAGAAGTAAAGACAGTAATTAACTGAGGACGGTGATTTGAGATTTTAGTAGAATTATAAGTTGGTCTCAAAAGAAAAAAGTTGTTGTTGAGACGAGAATGTTTAATCGATGCGAAAGTGCGAAAGTAAATGAGTATTCACTTGGATGTGTCTTCAGCTATCAAATCCAGAGTTAAATTATGTTAGGTTCCAAGATGTTACTCACTGTCTGGCTTTTCATGACGAAAAATGTCAAAAAGAAAATTCAAGTTAGTAGACGCCACTTATAACTTTAGTGCAACACGAAGAACTGTTTTTGAGAGAACAGACGGGGAACGGTGTTTGATTTGTCAATCCGATAGCAGTGAAAAACTTGTTTGCCCTGCGAATTCGAAGCGTAAAGATAAGTATGCTGAATACAGAAGTCTTAGTAAGTTTTGATTCCTATCACGTCAACAAAAGGTTACAATCTATGGAAAACCAGACTGAAAGAGCTTTGCCCGAAGGTATTTCAGAAAGACCGGTCAGCACCCGGTCATCATACAAAAGTGCAAACTTAAAAAAGAATGCACGTTTCTTTTCTGATATTGAGGACAGGGAAGAAAATCTTCATACTGCAACAACGTTCCAACTGAACGAAAATCTCAAAAATGCTACTACTGAAACAGGCAATGAAAAGATTATGGCATAGTTAAGCGAAGGTGATATGATGGCAACAGAAGCATCATCACAAGTGTCTTGTCTGTCTTTATAATGAACAGCGAAGTTACATAATAAAAAAAACTAAAACGGAACACCAAGGATCTCTTAACTACGGAATAGTTCATTCTGAAATAATTTCGTACATTAAGAATGAGAATGAAACATCCATGATTTCTCCTGTATTCAAACTGAGTGATTTAAAGAAACTGTTTTGTAACCGTATGGAGCACTATAGTCACGAACCAGCAACTCTTATTCACGGCACAAGACTAAAATATTCCATACTTCTAAGCATACCAGAATTAGAGGAGAAGAAGACTGGTCGTGAAATTATTCTTGCATTCAGACAAGATATCGGCAAAGCACTTATCGAAGCATGTTCTAGCATTGAGCAAGATGGTATGTGTCTCGCGCGAGCTGTTTTCATATTAAGGAAAGCTATATTTGAAGACTTTCCTCAATTTGATGGCTCTTTCAGCAAAGAAAAAAACACTTCTTCCGTTCCAAAATCATTACTCGCATTCTTTCAGATGATTCTTGAGGGTGGAAACATAGAGATAGACAACATTGATTCAGCTGGTGATGTGAGCAAAGCATCACTCTCTATTGCTCAGCTAATACGTTTCAACTCTCTAAGACGTAGACGTAGTAGTGCTGAAAAATACCAAAGGCACCCAAAAGAACAGGAAACGCCACTACCAATTTATAACGGTATTATGTTATACACTGACACTAGAAAGAAGAGTTTAATGGCAACTTTGGGTCTAAGCGTATCTTATGATCGCGTCTAGAGGATACAGACATCCATCGCATAAAGCATATGTGACCAGTTCCAACGAATGAATTCAGTTTTACCACGAACTCTTTAGAAAGATAAATTCACGCTCTCAGCAATTGATAACTTAGATCAAAATCCAAAATCAGCGACGGCACAAACGCATTTCCTTTGCACAGCAATTTCTATGTTCCAGTTTGACAATACGAGTATAAAGGCGACGTATAGAAGAGGTCTCGACGCAGTTACGAAAGAGCGAAACAAAGACATTTGTTTACCTGCCTATTATACGGAGGTGGAGCCGGTCAAGAAAGGGAAAATGCACCAACCCAATAACAGCCGAGGCTAAACACCGGACCCAATGTTTGGGTATCAACGAGCAAAGAGAATGGTTGAAAAAGGTAGACCAAGTATTAACAGCGAAAGAACCAACAACTGAACACGTTTCCTGGGCTGCTTACTATTCAACCAAGCAGGATTCGCCTCCACATCTACATGTACGAATACAATGCTGCAATTACTCAGAGACAACATCAATTCAAAGGCAGTTGTATGTCATTTGATGAAAATCATTGCCAAGACGGTGAAAAGTGTTAACCCAGAGCAAAAACCGATAGTAACAGCAGATCAACCTGTGTATGCATTAGCTAAACAAATTCAATGGCAGTACCCCGACCTTTTCGGAGAAGACAAAATGATTGTCATGATGGGTGACTTGCATACTGAGATGGCTTCGATGGCAATGATTGGAGACTGGCTTGAAGGCAGTGAATTGGCCGACCTTTTTGTAGTAGCTTGGATAAGTACACCTGGTACCAGTGATGCTTACCTAAAGGGATATAATGTTAAACTTTGTCGGTATCAACATCAGGTTTCCGTTGCAGCATTGCATCATCTGTTAAAGAAACAATGGGAGGAAGAAACATCGTCATCGGAGACAGCATTCAGTGACTGGATGATAGAGAGAAGGGCAAACTGTTTTCAGTTCAATTACTGGTACACAGTTATAGAGCCTGAAGCATTACTTCTTCTGTTTGTTAGGAGCATCAGAGAGGCTAACTTCAAGCGGTATCACCTATGTCTTGAACAACTCGTACCTTGGATCTTTAGCATGGATCACACACACTATGCAAGATGGTTGTAAGTCTTTCTGCAAACAGAAGAAGTTTTACGCTGAATTTATGAACGGAAGATTTGTTGTCCAAAAGAGAAAGAAGACATTTTCATGCATTGGTGTTGACCATGCACATGAACAGAATAATAAAGTGGTTAAGGGAGATGGAGGTGTGACCGAAATACTAGATGAGCCAAATGCTCTGATGAAATGGATGATTGCTGGCCCATAAATGTCTTTGATGGTCTCTGAATATGAGTCCCTTTTACCCGAGGAAAACGAAAATAATTCATTTAAGCACCATGAGGACACCGTAGCTTACGAAAAAAGGTTCGAAAAAGACGTCAAAGCATTTGCTGATGTTTTGGTGAGCCAAGGAAATTCTTTTGAAGAAGAAGAAGATGTCCTTATTACCCTGATGAGTAAAACAGTAATGGATGAAGAATCAGCAAAGTTCTTAAAGATAGCAAGGGAAGCTGGTGACACTCAGTATCAGGATTTCAAAGAAGAGCGATTTCATACCGGGAAGATGTCTGTTCATGACCCAATTAAACGTAACAAGTTTAGTATTTTTAGAAACAAAAACTCAATCAAAACATCAAGCTCCAAACTAAAACTTATGTCATTGAAGCAGGACTGTCAACTTTTTTCACGACTTTATGTAGTGTGCCGAAGCAGAAAAAGTGACTTGAGCGAATTCTTTGCGCATGAAAATCATGTTTATCCACCCGCACTTTCAACGTATGGGAAGCTGAGGCAAACTACAAAATCAGATATTTTGAAAATCTTCGACCAGCAAATTATTCCAGAGACAGAGAGGCCCTCAGCAATTTCAGCAGTCTTGCGACACGGTGCAGCTATGGTTCATATGGTGTTGCCCCTCCATTCAAAGAATTTTCAAGATTATGCAGACAACAAAATGGCATCTTTTTTTAGAACACTTCTATCTCATGGACAAAAAAGACGGTGAGATCTAGTTTTTGACGTCTACCGCGAAAGTAGCATAAAAGATGGAGCTCGAGAGAAAAGGGGGACAGGATCGCGCATTAAAGTGGCCGACAAAACACCATTAC